>ML375753.1:18722-45495 GCA_005239525.1 Nicotiana knightiana
ATATATATATATATATATATATATATATATATATAAGCATTACAGTGAAGTTTTTGTGTGTGTGTTTATATATATAAGAACATGAAGCGCTAGGAACACAGGGTCAGGTTATTTTAAGGATTGATACATATATACGGCTATCAAAGTGTGTGTGTGTGTATGTATATAGACACACACAGATACTTCACTGTAACACTATATATATATATATAAGAACATGAAGCGTTAGGAACACATGGTCAGGTTATTTTAGGGATTGATACATATATACGTCTATCAAAGTGTGTATATATATATATATATATATATATACACACACACATACTGAGACACTTCAATGTAATACTATAACGTATATATAACATGTTATAGTATATGTTAGTGTGTGTGTATATATATATAACACACACACTTCGTGCTGCTTTAACTACATATATAGCGTGTTATAGTATATGATACTGTATTCATTATTTGTATTATAACAGAGTTAATGAATTACATTCATTCATCACTAGGTTATAAGTTGATGAATCAATTATAACAGTTTAATTGATATAGGTCGAGACGTTTTGTTTTGAATATTCAACGATGAATCTGAGTAGGTTATAAGTCGATGATAGACTTGTCAAGATCCTAATTAATATATATAATTTTTCATCAAATATACATGTGTGTCAGTTGATATCCATCTCTCTGGCTTGAATTCTGAGGCATCCTTTTCCCAAGAGAATTCTGATAGACTTCAAGGGTCCACCAAACTATATAGAGAATCAAGTTCTCTATCAGTTTCCACAGATTACACACACACAGAGGAGAATGTAAATAACACTGAGAGATTTTACGTGGAAAATTCCCAGCTCAACAGGATTAAAAATCACGACCTACACTTGTAGGATTTCAACTTCATTACTGAGCAACTTTCAGATTATAATCTATGTAACCTTGGAATTAACTACTTAATCCTTCACTCACTTGTAACACGCCTATTACAACCCACTCTATAATCCCTCAATTACAACAACTTCACACCCTGACTAACTCTAGCCAAAACACAAACACTGAAGTTTATGATTTACAAAAGTTTCATAATCAATGCTTCTAAACAAGCTATACAATTGAAGAACTATTACAAAGTTACAACTCTACTAAGGACATACAATGACTTGATAAGGGAACTGGTCCGTAGTAGTGTTGTTATTTGTTCTTGATGCAATGGAGAATCGTTTTTCTTGATGATCAATCACACAGAGTGCTTGAGTAAATTCTCTAGTGTTCAAATGGTGTTTTGTCATTGGTTTAATGTTAATATACCATTAATGAAATCACTTGAATGATGTAAGCAACGTTGGTACAAGGTCATTCCCAATGGAGGTGATTGCTGCACTGTGTTGTACTGTTGCGTGTGTAGTCAGTCACTTTCCAGCTGTGGAGAGTTGATTTGGTACAATCACCAGGGGAACCTAAGACCATCTGTTCCCCTTGTTGATTCTTTAACTTCTGAGGTTCTGACGAACATCTCCAGCTTAAATCTGGTTGTTTTCAAGCGCTTGGGACCTATCAATTTCCCCCCTTTTTGATGATGACAAACTTATAAATGATAATCCTACGAAGAACCATAGAAACCATATAGTGAACGAGGAACCTCAGTGAGTTCCCCCTGAGTTTGTATTCCCTCTTAATCAATGCACATCATTATTCAATTATGCAAAATCTTCCCCTTATTGGCATCATAAAAAGCACAAACCAAGCAAAAAATCATAAAGAAGTCTAGCGTGGTTAACTCATGTCACTTGTGTTCACACAACATGATAGAAAACAGAGACAAAGGATCAACAGTATTAATGGAAAAAGGGAAAATCTTTCATAAACAAAATTTGGACTTTACAAACGGGAGAAGAAGCATAGTTACCATCCACAATTCCAAAAAACAAAAGTAAGTACCAGAAAAAAACATCATCAAAACATTCTTAAAAGACGGACACTGGAAACTGGACACTGAGGGGGACATTTCTTAAGGGGCACTAGAAGAAGAGGGCTTCGAGGAGGTGGAAAGGGTTTTGAGGACAAGATCCATGCGAACATTTGCTCATTGAGCAGTCTTTCTTTTAGTTCCTCCACCTGTTTTCTGAGCTCAATATTCTCCTTCGTCAGGGTGGCAACCTTTGAGTTGTGAGAATTACTAGAACCTGGTGCCTTTTGTAACTCACTGAGTTGATTCTCAAGAATCGCTTTCCTTTCCTTCAACTTTCTTATCTCCTCTGTGGCACTATTCTGATCATTTATCAGTTGAGATATAGTAGAGGTTCTTCCAACTCCTCCGACCTTGTCAATGCATTCACACTCCTCAAGGGTGGTCTTGGAGAATTTCTGCTTCTTGGTGCCCACTTTGGCCTGTCCCAGAGGTACCTTGAAGAACTTGAAGAGCTTTGTGAGAAGGAACCCATAAGGTAACCCATGGTTTCCATCCTTAAAATCTGCCACCTTTTACATGTGCTCAATCATTATCCCATGCAGATTAATGGTGGTAAAACTATCCAGGGCTTCCATAAGGACAAGGTCAGCTTTGGACGTGATAGATCTCCTCTCAGCACAGGGAAGTAGCACCTTGATAACCATCTCAAAAAGCAACTGATATACTGGAAGAAGTACCTTTTTATGCACCTGCCCTTGCTGGATTGCCCTTTCCTTGACAACGAAATTTCTAAAATTTGACGCACAAGCACCCTGAATAGATGACAACCCTTTAGCAGGAACCCCAACAATTGACCCCAACACAGCAGAGTCCATCACTATGTCCACTCCATTTACCAAAGCACAATTGTGATCATCTTCAACTTTGAAGAGGTCTGCATAAGAACTCTGCACCTCCTCCTCATACATCTTTGGGACATCCGTTGTAAACAAGTGTTTCCACTGCTGAAACTTATAAATTTCTACCAACTGCCTCATCCTGGCAATATCAATTATCTCAGGGGTAAACGTACGGCCCCACAACACTTTCTGATATCTTAGCTTCTCTTTTCCAGAACTCAGACATTCACCAACTTTTGCTTTCTTGGAGGAACTGGGTTCCTCATCATCATCCATCTTCCTTTTCACTGACTTGCGATTGGACCGTCCCTTCTCCACTGACTTTGCATGCATACACTCACCAGAAGCTTCCACTTCTTCATCATCAAACTTGTCACCACTCTCTTTCACTGTCTTATCACCAGAATTATTCACAAACTTTTCATTAGAAGCAGCATAAGCACTCTTGGAAGGAGTCTCAACACTTATAGAAGTGTGCCTTTTGGATTGGGAGAGAGAGAGAGAGTGCTTCTGCCTTAAGGGCTTGCGAATGAAGGAACTAGGTTCCTCTTCTGCCTCCTCATCCACATTCACCACAGGAACAACCTTTTCTTGTACATGTTTTCCATCCTTAACCAAATATCTCCTACTTTGACTCCGTTGGCTCTCCTTGAGAGCAAACTCTAGAGCCTTTTTTTCTGCAATCGTGTTGTGGGTCACTTAAAGTGTGGCTCTGGAGTTGCCACTGGATTACTCCTAACCCTGATAAAACTGCTAATCACCATATCATCTAGATCTTCTTCAGTGTCAGACTGCATCTCAGGCACCACCATATTCAGGGGCTCAACATAGAAGTGGGGAGAAGGAGCAGAATCAACACAGACTGGGGAGATGACCCCTGACCTAGATCCTCCATAGAGAATCAGGTCCATCATTTGGGACTCCAGTAGCATCATCCTGTGTCGGTTTTGCAACTGGCACAAGTTCTCCCCTTTCTTCTATGGGCTGAGGCTCTTTCTCCCGAGGCTCAGACCCTTTGCACCTTCCTCTGCAACAACCCCTTCAGAAGCAATGGAGAGCATATTTTCTATTTCCTCATTTTCCTGTGGTTCCATGTAAATCTCAACAGAAGGAGGAGTGTTACCTGTCGAATCACGAGCTGTCATAGGTATCTTAACATTGTCAGGACTAGCCGCTAGACTTGCACTAGAGTTCTCTTCCATGGCGAGAGTCGATGTTTCCTGATTTCCATCTAGAACCAAGTTACCCTGTTCACTTTGTTTAACCGGTGAGAAGAGGAGGACTCGTTCCTTAGACTTGTTCGGAGTTGAGGTTTCGTGACTTTGATGAGGACCTGAACCTGAGTGGGTAGGAGAGGAAGTAGAGCGTGGGGGAGACTCTTGGACTGGTGGTTGTATTGGGTAAGGAGTCTATTGTTGGAGTTTTAACTGGTGTGGAGTCGATGAGGGTATTGTTGAGTAAACTGGAATTTTCTTAATTCTCAGACATGGTGAAGTTTTACTAGAAGGATTAGTGATTTGAGAAGAGAGAACACGAAGTGAAAATTTTAAAATTGAAAGTGAAAGGTTGTGACATTATTGGATGTATTTATGAGAGGTGATGGACTGGTTATGAAAAGATGACAATTTTTTCTTGGGAAGACGGGTCATTCAGTAGTAGGTGAGACGCTTTGGTTGAAAAGATTCAAAGTAAAGAGATTGACATGCTGATGATGTGGCATTGTTTTTGTCTATTCTAAATTGTGTATGAGAAAACAAAGAAGCTACTAACCTGTGTCGGGAGAACCCGGTTCCTTGACAGGTCTTGCAAGTGTAAGCTTAATCCCCTTTTACCAGTATGTACTGCATCAGGTGCTCTGTAATCATCACGGGTGTCTACGTGTAACGGTAAAGAAATGAGTTAGACTTTGCCAGAAAACACTTTTAGCTAATTTTACATGTACATGTCTTTCATAGCCAATCACTGGGGAACCAGGTCCTCAGTTGGGTTTTATCAACCCTAGTGCCAGGCGATTTCTTTCAAAATGTTCTCTAATCAGGGCTTTGGTGAAGATGTCTGCAATCTGATCTTCAGTGCTGCAAAATTTCATACAGATGAACCCTTTTCAACATTGTTCCTGAGAAAGTGATGGGGTACATCAATGTGCTTGGTCCTCTTGTGTTGGACTATATTTTTGGCCATGTTGAGTGCACTTGTATTGTCACATAAGAGAGGTACGCAGTCTGAGTACACCCTAAAGACATCCAACTGTTGCTTGATCCACAACAATTGAGCACAACAAAAAGCAACTGCTACATATTCTGCTTCAACAGTTGAGAGTGCCACTGAGTTTTGCTTTCTTGTACCCCATGAGATGAGACAAGAACCCAAAAAATGTGCCATTCTAGACGTACTTTTCCTGTCCACCGGATATCCTGCATTATCAGCATCAGCATACTCAATGAGATCAAAGTTGTCACCTGAAGATAATAGAGAACCATGTCCTGCGCTCCTTTTAAATATCTCAATATTCTTTTAGCAGCCTTCAGATGAGATTCCTTTGGATTTGATTGGAATCTTGCACAGAGACGTATGTTGAACACAATGTTTGGTCTGCTTGCAGTGAGATACAGGAGTGATCCTATGATGCCTCTATACATGGTCTGGTTTACAGGGGAAACAATTTTATCCATGTCTAGACGCGTAGCTGTTGCAATAGGAGTGTCAATAACTTTTGATGCTTCCATGTCAAACCTTCAGTGGTTCCTTGATGTACTTCTGCTGACTTATCAATGTTCCCTTTTTAGATTGCTTCACTTCAAGTCTCAGGAAGAAATTTAATTCTCCCATCATACTCATCTCGCACTCATTCCCATGAGTTATGCAAACTCTTCACAAAGAGAGTCAGTTGTGGCTCCAAAAATGATACCATCAACATATACTTGAACGATGAGAAGTTCCTCCCTCGTTTCTTCAGAAAAAGAGTGTTGTCAATTTTTCCTCATGTAAAATCATTTTCTAGTAGGAAATTTGATATCCTTTCATACCAAGCTCGAGGAGCTTGCTTTAACCCATATAATGCCTTGTCCAGCTTGAACACATGCTCAGGATGCTCATGGCACTCAAATCCAGGAGGCTTCTTGACATAAACTTCTTCTTACAGGAAGCCATTCAGAAATGCACTTTTGACATCCATTTGGAACAGTGTGAATTCCATATGAGATGCAAAGGTAATAAGAATTCTAATAGACTCCATTCGAGCAGCTGGAGCAAATGTTTCATCATATTCAATCCCGTCTTCCTGATTGTAGCCTTGAACTACAATCCTTCCCTTGTTTCTTGTTGTATTTCCAAACTCATCAAGTTTGTTCCTAAATACCCACCTAGTCCCTATGATAGTACGATCTACAGGTCTAGGAACAAGGTGTCATACCCTATTTCTCTCAAATTCATGCAGCTCCTCTTGCATGGCTGTGATCTAGTCTGCATCTTTCAGTGCTTCTTTGATATTTTTGGTTCTATTTGGGAAAGAAAAGCTGAAAAGACGAGTGAATTTATGTCTTTTGATCTGGCTTAAACTTCTGAGTCAAGAGGGGTGATTATGTTGTCAAGAGAGTGTGAGATTTTGTGCTTCCAATTTGGTACTTGAATCTTATTGGTAGAGGAACCAGGTATATCTGACTAAGGTTCTTGGCCGCTTCTTACTTCAGCAAGTGGAGTACCTTGGACTGCATCAACAACTTTATTTTCAGCTTCAATTGTTGTGATTGTAGAACCAGTTCCCTCTCCAATGGACGGAGAAGAAGTTTCATCATCTTCACTGGATTCCCTAACATGAATCAACATGTCTGCCTTCCCATTTGCTATGTCAATAACTTCTCCTGGAACCAATAAGGGTTCTCTATCTTGATCAGCATCCCTGTCCTTCTCATAAGAAAGGTGAGGCTCATCAAAGATCACATGTACACTCTCCTCAACACACTGAGTTCTTTTGTTGTATAATTTTTAAGCTTTGGTTTGAGACGAGTAACTCAGAAAGATTCCTTCATCACTTTTGGCATCAAATTTTCCAAGCCGGTCCTTACCATTGTTGAGAACATAATATTTGCACCCAAATGTCCTCAAATGAGCCAGCTTGGGATTTCTTCCATTTAGCAACTCATAAGGTTTTTTGTTTAGAAGGGACCTAATCATGCACCTGTTTACAAATAGCAAGCAATATTGACAGTTTTTGCCCAGAAATTCATTGCAATCCTACGGCCAATTAAAATTGTCCTTGCCATGTCTTCAAGAGTCATGTTCTTCCTTTCCACAACACCATTTTGTTGTGGTGTTCTTGGAGCTGAGAAATTATGAGTAATGCCATTTTCAATATAGAATTCATCAAATTTGTCATTATCAATACTCTATCCCATGGCCTGATCTGATACAAGCCACATTTGTTCCCATCTTCACTTGGATCTTCTTGACAAAGGCAACAAATACTTGAAAAGTCTTATCCTTGATTCTGAGGAATAGGGTCCAAGTGAATCTGGAGTAGTCATCATCTATCACAAAGATATATCTTTTTACTCCTCTTCTTGGCACCCTCATTGGTACACATAGATCCATATGAAGAAGATCAAGTGACCTTGAGGTACTGACTTCCTTTTTGGGCTTGAATGAATATCTGACATGCTTTATTTTTGCACAAGCATCGTACTCTTTGTGTTCCTTGAAGCTTGACTTGGAAAGACCATGAACCAGGTCCTTCTGGAAAAGTTTGTTCAATAATGAAAAGCTTGTATGCCCCAGCCTTTTTTTCCATAACTCAGCATCGTCATCAACAACTTTCAGACAACTTAGATCACCACTTTGCAGCGAATCAAAATCAGCAACATAAATATTCTTGTATCTTTTGGCCACTGGCACCATCTCACCAGTCAAAAGATTTGTGATTGTGCATATCTTTGAAAAGAATTCCACTTTGTTTCCCTTGTTACATATTTGAGAAACACTCAACAGACTATACTTCAATCCATTGACATAGTACACATTCTCAATTTGGTGAGTGAGTGACTTCCCAATCCTTCCAACTCCTAGTGTATCCCTTTTTGCCATTTACAAAGAATACACTCCCTCCTTTCAAGGCTTTCAGTGAAAGGAAATCGATCGTGTTTCCAGTCATGTGTTTTGAGAAACCACTATTCATGTACCATTGTTGATTGCTCTCCTTCACTGCTCCCTGCACAAGGAAATCAAGGTTTAGATTTAGGAACCCAAACAAGTTTGGGTCCCTTGTAATGAGGGAATGGATGAATGAGTGCTCTTTTTAGTCCAAGTAGGCAGCATGTGTTTTCTATGTGAAGGACCAGGTCCTCTAGTAGTAGTTACTTTCTTAGCAAAAACTTTATTTTTCTGATCAGACTGAACCCTGGCCTTGCAGTTTTCCTTGAGGTGCCCATTGTTACCACAGTGGGTACAAAGTCAATTATTGGGTATAGTAACATACTTGCTATAAAGGGTTGTGGGGAGTCTTCTTCCTTTGAAACCCAATTCCCTGCCTGTTACCACCATTGTTAATGTACATGGCAGTAATAGCATCAAAGGACCAGGTCCACTTGAGTGAGTTTTCAAGATCACTCTTCACTCTTCCTAGTTCTTCCTGAAGTTGTTTGTTTTTCTCAAGCTCAGAACACAAACTGGACTTCACTAAATTTAACTCATTTTCAAGCTTAATGTGTGCCTCACTAGCAACTTCCTTTCCCTTTTGAGAGTTTCTAGGCCTACTCTCAATTTTAAGTTCCTCAATTGTCTCCTTCAAGTCTACTACCACCACTAATAGGTCATTTCTATCATGCTCGATGAAATCAACTCTCTCAGTTAAGAATTTTTTACCATACTTACACACTCAATGGTTTATTTTAAGTCTACCACAACAACCATTAGATCATCTCTTTCACGTTCTATACTTGTTCTTTCATCTAAGGCATCATTTTCTTTCTTCAGATTCTCTATTGTTTCTTTCAAATAAACTACAACGACTACTAGGTCATCTCTGGTTTGTTCAGCTTCTCCTAATTCCATAGTTAACGCATCTTTATCATTTATAAGATTATGATAAGCATCAATTAACACATTTTCTAGTGACATGAGCTTTTTAGGAGAATAAGATTTCAAATTTCTCTGAAAATCCAGAAAATTTACCGCATCATCTTCATCATCATCAGATTGAGCCATCAGAGCAAAGATTGAGTCATACTGAGTTGATTCACTTTACATTGCCATAATTGAACTATCACCATGATCATTTTCTTCTTCAGACTTGCTGGAGGAGTCTCCCTATGCAGCAAGAGCTTGCTTTGCAACATTTTCAGCGGCATTCTTTCTCTTGAAGCGTTATCAGGAACTGGGTTCCTCTTGGCTGCTTTATCTGAGTTGTGCTTGAATTGATCTTGCTTTGGGAGAGGACAGTACCTGATGAAGTGCCCTGGCTTGCCACATTTATGATAGAGGTCATAATTTTTTGGCTTTCTAAAACTGCCCCTTTTTGGAATACCTCCATTCCTGCGAACCATTTTCCGAAATCTTCTTGTCAAGTATGTTATATCACCATCTTCACCAATTGAGTCATTGTTGTCTGCCTTGAGAACCGTATTCTTCTCTCTTTTGGGATCTCTTCTTTCATTGTCCTTCTTCTTCTTCATTTCATAAGTTTTCAAGTTTCCAGTAAGTTCATCTATAGTCAGTGTCTTCAAGTCCTTTGCCTCTGTAATAGCGTTTACTTTGCTTTACCAAGAACGGGGCAGTACACTAAGGATTTTTCTAACGAGGTTGTTTCTAGGAATGATTTCATCAAGAGAGTGAAGCTCATTGATTATAGAGGTGAATCGAGTGTGCATATCTTGGATGGATTCATTATCCTTCATCCTGAAGAGCTCATATTCAGTTGTGAGCATGTCGATCTTAGATTGCTTCACCTGTGTTGTTCCTTTGTGAGCTGTCTGGAAAGCTTCCCAGATTTCTTTTACTGACTGGCATGTCGATAACCTGTTGTATTCATCACGACCAATACCACAAACAAGAATTTTCTTTGCAGAAAGTTCTTTTCTATGGCCTTTCGATCAACGTCATTGTATTCCTTCCTTGTCTTGGGGATGTCTTAGCTGGGTCGCCAAGGTTTTAGGTAGGGACAAAGGAGCCGTCACAGATGACATCCCATATCTTAGAATCTTCAACCATGATAAAGTCGCACATCCTAGTCTTCCACCACCCATAGTACTGACCATTGTACTAGGTGGTTTGTAGGTAGACTGACCTTCTTCAAAGTTTGGCAGAGCAGCCATGAAGATCCTTTCTAGGTGTTAGCCTGATAGAAAGAACCTGCTCTGATACCAATTGATAGAATTCAAGGGTCCACCAAACTATATAGAGAACTAGGTTCTCTATCAGTTTTCACAGATTACACACACACACAAAACAGAATATAAATAACATTGAGAGTTTTTACGTGGAAAATTCCCAACTCAACGGGATTAAAAACCACAACCTGCACTTGTAGAAATTTCAACTTCACTACTGAGCAACTTTCATATGATAACCTATGTAACCTAGGAATTAACTACTTAATCTCTCACTAACTTGTAACACACCTATTACAAGCCACTTAATCCCTCTATTACAAAGACTTCACACATTGACTAACTCTAGCCAAGACACAAACACTGAAGTTTATGATTCAAAAAAGTTTCCTAATAAATGCTCCTAAACAAGCTAAGTAGGAATTACAATTGAAGAACTATTACAAAGTTACAACTCTACTAATGACATACAATGACTTGATGTGGGAACTGGTCTGTAGCAGTGTTGTTCTTTGTTCTTGATGCACTGGAGAATCGTTTTTCTTGATGATCAATCACACGAAATGCTTGAGTAAATTCTCTAGTGTTCAGATGATGTTTTATCGTTGGTTTAATGTTAATATAACATTGATAACATCACTTGAATGATGTAAGCAACTTTGGTACAAGGTCCTTCCCAATGGTGGTAACTGTTTGCACTGTGATGTACTGTTGCGCGTGCAGTCAGTCACTTTCCAGCTGTGGATAGTTGACTTGGTACAATCACAGGAGGGAATCTAAGACCATTTGTTCCCCTTGTTGATTCTTTAACTTTTGAGGTTCTGACGAACATCTCCAGCTTAAGTCTGGTTGTTTTCAAGTGCTTGGGAATGTGTACCAAATGTGGATCAAGTTCCTCATCTGGTTCTTGACATTAAGTAATTTATTAGATCATCAAAACGTAAAACAAAGGTACTTATAACCTATTAAATTCTATCCTTGCCAATGCATACACATTAAACATCACTCTCATCTTAGGATGAACAGGGTGGCCACTTAGGAAAATATCAGGCTATTGTGGAGTCTTGAGCTGCAATGGGATAGGGCGATATAGCCTAAGTAGTGTTTCACACATTGCAGTATGTATATAAACAATTTTTTTTTTTAACTCTTCTACCATAAAATGCCTCCATCTTTTGGCTTCTCCCACTGGCATGATTGCCTTGAGTTCTTCCTTTATATTCTTTTCAACATCAAGATCTGTGAAAACCAGCCAAATGAACCAAGTTAGGCAAGAGTTAACTCCATCACGCCCAACGAACAGGAAATTTAATATTATATTGTATCCCTCAAGAATTACTATCAAACTTCAACCAAAGTTTTTGTTTCTCCATCTTTCACTATGCATAATGTTAGTAAGTCAAAAGCTCCTCCTTCTTCTTCTTCATTAGTTTTTTCTCCGTTGCTCAATTTGCCATGTTTTATCGATATATATATACCTATATCCACAAATCCTTTAACTCCCTTTTCACTTATATATCACTGAGAAGTAGAAAGAGAGTAATTATTATTAGTAATTATGTGACCTTAAACGTGATGGATAAATTTTATTATCATCAGGTGAGTTTGAAATAGTATAGAACCAACAGAAAAGTAAAAGACTTTTGAATACACCAAAAGTTAATCAACTACACATTACTGTATAGGAATAAAACCATGCATTTATTCTTCCCATTATGTGAACACGAACACAAGTACATTATACTACAAGAAAAAGATTGAACAAAACCGAGCAACATATAAAAGAACTATGCCCATCTTTTCTTAACCCTAACTTTAAAACCAGATTTCATGTGGAGGATAACGGAGCAATTAGGGGAAACATCATGATCTTTCACCATTTTAATATGGTAATTATGGATGATAGCAGCGGCCACAACTTTCAATTGAGTGAAAGACATTCCTTTCCCTAAGCACTTCCTTGGTCCTGCATTGAAAGACAAAAACTTGTATGATGGCTCATGTTTCACCGTTCCACGCTCTGATATCCATCTCTCTGGCTTGAATTCTGAAGCATCTTTTCCCCAAATGAATTCCATCCTCCCCATCGCGTACGAATTAAACATCACTCTCATCTTGGGATGAACATGATGACCACTTGGGAGAATATCAGGTTCTTGTGGAGTTTTGAACTGGAATGGAACAGGAGGATATAGCCTTAATGCTTCACACAATGCAGCATGTAAATAAACAACATTTTCCAACTCTTCTACCGTAAAAATCCTCCATTTTTCGGCTTCTCCCACTGGGATGATTGCCCTGAGTTCTTCCCTTATATTCTTTTCAACCTCAGGATGTGTGAAAACCAGCCAAATAAACCAAGTAAGGCAGGAGTTAACTCCATCACGTCCAGCGACCAGGAAATTTAATATTATATCCCTCAAGAATTTATTATCAAACTTCAACCCTGTTTTTGTTTCTCCATCATTAAGTATACATAATGTTAGTAAGTCATAACCTCCTCCTTCTTCGTCTTCCTTAGTGTTTGTTCCTTTGTTTAATTCATCACGTCTCATCGATATATATTTACCTATAACTTTGTCAACAACTTCCACAGCTTTGCTTAGTTTCTTTTCTGGCCCAACTCCAATCTTTTTTTGCAACTTCCAAATAATTTCTGGCAATAAATGGCGTATGACTATAACTTGATCAATATCTTCCATTACTTTAAGAAAGGGAACATCTGGGAACTCAAGAGACAGGCAACCAGGATCAAAGCCTGTGACTATTTTACATATTGTATCAAAAGTAAGTCTCTTGAAAATATCTTGTAAATCAAAAACTCTATCTTCTTTAGCCATGAATTCAAGAATTGGAATCAGGTCATCTTTGACCTTGTTCTCAATAGTATTCACCAAACACTTGTGGTATCTCTGATTAATGATCAATTCTCTGGCATATTCCCTTTGATTCTTCCACAAATCAAAGTCAGAATTAAAAATTCCATCACCTAAATAATCAAAAATCTTCTTGAATTCTGGCCCTTTCGGAAAATTTGAAAAATTTGTACTCATGATATAATGCACATTTGCAGGATCCAATGTACAAAGAGTATCTGTATTAGTAAACCAAATTCCTTTTAATAACAAAGTACCTCCAGTTTTCGAAAGAACCTCTTTAGTCGCTTCATGTATTCTGTGTATATTGAGAAGTAGGGCTGGAAACATACCGAAAAATGGATAATTTCTTGGCAGGCCATTTTTATCCCTATCTCCTAAAGCCCAGAAAATTGCAAAAAAGAAAAGGATTGCTATAAATATTTCAAGGTACTCTATTGAAGCTAATAGAGAACTGAAAGCCATTTCTTTCATAATGTATATTCTTTTTGAATCTTTTTACTTTATGCTTATATATTATATGGACAACCCTCTATTCTATTTATAGCAAGGGTTCCAAGACATGTGAGGTCATTCAGATTTTAGTTTAACTCATTTTCATTTATGGTATGAGTAGTTTATCTTGCAGCAGATAAGCTGCTTTGTTTTCAAGATTGTAATTAAATTTCACTTTTTTATAGAGTTACTTGTAGATAATTTTTAGATGACTTGATAATTTTACTTGTAGATTATTTTTATGAAAAATATAAAGTTCATCGGTTATTAATTTTTGGGTGAGGCTAAAATATACATTTCTCATAATTTGATCTCAGAACAAAGTTTCCAACATGTGATTAACTGGACTATCTTTGGAATCCGACAAAGTTTAAAATATAATATTTTCCAAATCTTCAATATTTAGCAGTTCGTTTTTTGAAGCTAGTTTCATTACTGGAAGACAACAAAAACGTTTCATGTTACGAGTTACTTTTTACGTTAGAAAACTATGAACTTATAGAAAAAAGCAACAAATGTCGTGGTTTGCACTCAATTAATATTAAAATCTCTAAGCCTTCCTTGTCCTCGAATGTTACTATTCGTTTCCCTTACGCCACGACGTCGTGAGATATCACGTGACGAGTTCAACTACTTCAATATCTCAAGCAAATTTAGTCCACCGATAACGGTTATATATGGCGGGATGGATAGATGAGGATCTAGAATTTTTAATATATGACTAGACTAGTAAACAAAAGGAGGAAAAAATATATAAAGTGCAAATTGATCCCTATTTTTTTTGGTAATTAACGCAACCTTCAAGCACATTCACTATTCAATCTTTTTGAAGCATGAGAATCAACAATTAATATTATATCAATTTTAAAAAATATATACATAAAATATCTAACTTTACAGAGAGATCATGGTTCACCTTCCTCGTATTTTTACTATAAATTCGCCCATTATGGTCCCTATTTCGACTGTTGCAAATAAAAAAGGTTCTGGCATGGAGCTCTTTTCCCAATATATTCTTTGGAAGTTTTACTTTTTCTTCCAATTTTTACTGAGTCACCTACTAATTTTGCTCTTTCTTTTCTCATACATTACACTCTCTTAAGGTTTATTGTGTGTGTTGTTTGTAAATTTTAGAATTAGATTTTTAAATAGTTAAATAATGGGGTTAAGGGAATTAGTGTTGTCATTTTAAGACCAAAATCGGCCAAAAAATGGACCAAAATAGGCGGCCCAAAGCACCAGACCCGGCCAGGTCAATGCCCCAACTGGACGCCTCAGAACGACGTCGTTTTAATTAGTAGACTAAGATTCAATCTCAGCCATTCAATCTCATCTAATCTGAAGGCCCTTATCAATCCTCATCCCATGTATATAAAGCCTTAAAACCGCAAAATTTTACCCCATTTCTCCGATTATTCTTTTCCCCTCCCTCCCTCTTCATGCACTCTCTTCTCTCTACCCCACATCTACCACCTCCCATCCTCCATGGCGGCGCCGCCTGCCAGAAATCGCCCACCGGTGGAAGTCATCATCCAAACACCCCCAAATTACACCAATTTTCTCCTCTCATCATCCTCTACCCATATATCCAAACCCCAAATATGATGAACCGATAGGTCATCTAGAGTTTTAAATCTTAATTTTGTATTTCGAAGCCTCCAATAGCTTCTTTAAGCCTTCCTCCATTTGCATGCACAGTTCGGGTATTTTTCTGGAAGGCTTTTATGTTAAAAATCGATAAAACATGAAATTTTACTTTAAAAATCCATTTGGGTTGACTTCGCTCAATTTTTTGAGAAAACTGATCCAGATCCGTATTTTGACGATCCTGGTGGGTCTGTATCGTAATTTAGGGCCTGGGCATATGCCCGGAATCGAGTTCGGAGGTCCCTAGATCCAGTTATCGCATTTTGTCAAAAATTTAAAGTTTAAAGACTTAATGAATTTAAAGATTTGACCAATGTTTGGCTTTGTTAAAACCGGGTCCGTATTTTGGTTCTGGAATTCGGTATAGGTAAATTACTATATTTATGACTTGTCTGCCAAATTTGGTGAGAAATAGAGTTGGTTTGACGTGATTCGGACGTCGGGTTGTTAAAATAGAAATTTAGAAGTTTCATTTGATTTGGTGTCTGGTCATAGTTCTAGGTGTTTTTTTGGTATTTTGATCGCGCGAGCCAGTTCGTATGAGGTTTTTAGACTTGTGTGCATGTTTAGTTTGGAGCCCCGAGGGCTCGGGTGATTTTTAGATAGGCTACAAAAGGATTTTGTACTTAAAATCATAGTTGGTACTCTTCTATTTCTGGTGCAAACCTCATACCTCGCAATTGCGATATGGAATACTTCCTGTTAGATTCACATTTGCGAGCTATTTCCTCGCATTTGCGAAAAGTAGCTGGGCACCAATGGTTCGTAATTGCGACCAATTCTTCGCAATTGCGAAGTGGGGCTGGGGTGCAGTGTTCGCATTTGCGATCAAAATGATCGCAATTGCGAATAGTTCAAGTTTGCAATTGCAAACAAACCATCACAATTGCGATGACATCAGGAATGTGAGACCTTTGCAATTGCGAAGGATTTCTCGCATTTGCGGGGTTCGCAAGGTTGCAAATGTGACATCTGCGCCTGAACTTAAGATGGGATAAACAGGATTTTAGTTCATTCTCTCAAACATTCAAACCTAGAAACCTTAGAAGAGATTTATCCAAGAGCTATTCTTTCCCAATTCATTGGTAAGTGATTCTAACCTATTTTCTTTCAATTACCCATCACATTTTATAAGATTTCAACCTAAAATCTAGGATCTTCATGGTAAAAATTGGAGATTTGGGTGGAACTAGAGATTATTGTAAAATCAGAATCTAGACCTTAAATTGGGGCCGAATTTCGAAACAAACTACATAACCGGGCTCGAAATGAATGGGTAATCGGGTTTTGGTCCAAAATTCGGGCTTGGACCAAGCAGGCCCGAGAGTGAATTTTGTTGACTTTTACGATAATGACCTAAATTGAACTTTTTTCATTCGTGGATAGTTCCTAAGGCTTATTTTGAATCATTTGGTTGATAATTTGTTAGATTTTGTTAGTTCGGAGGCTTGTTAAAGTCGTAGTTGAGCCTTGAGTTATTTTTGGAGCGAGGTAAGTGTCGTGGTTAACCTTGACTTGAGGGATTATGACTTGTTTTCCTATTTGCTACGTGTTTAAATGTTGGTTACAATGTATATGTGAGGTGACGAGTACTTATGCATTGTTGTTGGGTCAAAGCATGGGGTTGAAACTTGTTTCTCGTGATTTATGTCCTTCTTCGATTTGAAATCCATGCCTGGACTAGTGTATCACTAAATTGATCATTCTTACCGCATTTATGGGTTATTTGTGATAGTTGAATACTATTGGAAGTTGAGGCTCGGTATTTTGGAAACATTGATGACGTAAGGCTTATTCTTGACCATTCTTTCTCCCAAATGTTATATGTTTTTTGCTTCATGGTAAAGGAGAGAGTGTTAATGCACGAAAGGTGATGCCATGCCGGTTGTTGTTCTATTGTTGATTTATACATAGTGAGGAAGAGAGTTAAAGCAACGAAGAGTGATGGCGTGCCGTATTTATCATTTCATGATGAAATTTAGAGTAAAAGCACGAAGGAGGGTGCCGTGCCGTATTTATTATTTTATGGGGATATTGAGAGTAAAAGCACGAAGGGTGATGCTGTGTCATTATTATTGTTTCATGGTGAGGTTGAGAGTAAAAGCAAGAAGGGTGATGCCGTGTAGTTTATATTCATTATGTTTATCTGTCTCATTGGCTGAAGGTTTATTGACTGTTTCATGTTGTTATTCTCTGTTGTAGTCACCGTATTTTGTACCCCTTTTCGCATGTCCCCTCCCAATAGTACATGTTTAATATTTATTTGTTATTATGTTGTTCGTATGTTTCCATCTGCACAGGTTTCTTTATGTGGGTGTACAGTCATAGCCTCATCACTGCCTCATCGAGGTTAGGCTCAACACTTACTGAGTACTTGGGTCGATTGTACTCATACTACACTCTGCACTTCTTGTGCATATTTTGGTACTGGTCTCAGGGTACGTGAGGTGCATTAGCTCGGATTATCATTTGGAGACTCGAGTTAGATCAGTTGGCGTCCGCAAACCTTGAAGTCCCCTTCCATTATCCCTATTTACTATCCTTTTCATTCGAGACAACTCTATTTATTTAAAACCCTATTTGTAGAGACTCTAGAAGCTCGTGTACTTGTGAGTCCAGATCTGGGTTGTACTTAGATATTATTGGTTTTTATGTCATTTCGTACTTCATTTTAGTTCCATTTTGGTTTAATTGGTTTCACTTATTTGAATTGAATAAAACTGACTTAAATACGTTGGCTTGCCTAGCAAATGAAATGTTAGGTGTCATCACAGTCCCAAAGGTGGGGATTTTGGATCGTGAAAAGTTGGTATCAGAGCTCTAGATTACCTAGGTCTCACGAGCAAGCTCAGAAGAGTCCGGAGGATCGGTACAGAGATGTCTGTACTTATCTTCTAGAGGCTATGAAGTTTAGGAACAAATTTCACTTAAATTCTTCTCTGTCGTGCGACTTTATTCTCTCATTGATAACTGAACTCTTCTACTCTTGTCCTCTCGCAGATAGCGAGAACACCTATTTCATCTTCAGTTGGACAGCCGCTGGGGGCCCCAATGGAATCTTCTAGTAAGGGTAGAGGACGAGGTCGAGGTAACGCCAGGGGCCAAGGCAGGGCTCAGCCTAGAGCTCGAGCAGCAACACCAGTAGTGGAGCCTCAGGTGTACTTTGATGAGGAGGTTCTAGCTCAGACTGTACCTATTGGACCAGCTCAGGTCTCAGAGGGCTTCATCGCCACCCTAGTGGTATAGGACACTCTAGTCCGTTTGGTGGGCCTTATGGAGAGTATGGCCCAGACCGGTGCATTTCCTATGGCACCATCCGTCTCTCAGGCTGGGGGAGGAGCACAGACTCCCACTACTTACACTCCGGATCAGATGGCCCCCCAGTATCAGACTCCAACAGCCTAGCCAGTTGGAGTAGTTTAGCCAGTTGTTATGGCACATGCCGATGATAGGCCTCCCATGTCTTTTGAGGATTTATTAAGATTGGACAAGTTTACTAAGCTCTTTCCAGTTCACTTCAATGGTGCACCTTCTGAGGACCCACAGGATTATCTTGATTGCTGCCATAATGTGCTGCAAAACATGGGTATAGATGAGACCAATGTGGTCGATTTTGCTGTATTTCAGATAACGGGTTCCGCCAAGAGGTGATGGAGGGATTACATGTTGACTTGACCAGTTGGGTCTCTTACACTTACCTGGAAGCAGTTCTCACAACTATTTCTAGAGAAGTTTCTCCCCATCACACTGAGAGAGTATTACCGCAGGCAGTAAGAGTGTCTCCAGTAAGGCATATGAATGTTACTCAGTAAAAACTCATTTTTTTGATCTAGCATGTCATGCTCTCCTTCTTCTTCCTACTGATAGAGGGAGACGGTGGGGAAGTCCATTGATGGACTCGCTCACCCTATTAGGCTACCAATGTCCAAGGAGATCGGGGGTGAGATTTCCTTTCAAACGGCTACTAATGTAGCCAGGCGGATCGAGGTGGTTCTTGCACAGGAGAGAGGGTAGGGGTCTGATAAGAGGCCTCGTCATTTCGGTGAGTTCTATGGCGCCTCGTCTGGTGGCAGGGATACTTTGGGTAGAGACCATCCTCCCAGGTTGTATCATTCAGCGGTCCAGGCATCTCACAGTGCTTCGGGTGGACGCACCCCTCATATGTCTCAACCCGATCAACTAGCCTACAGTGCACCACCAGCTCCTATTAGTGCACCTCCGCTCCAAAGTTTTCAGGGTGGTTACTCAGGTCGACAAGGTCAGTTTTTGGGTCAGCAGTCACAACAGCTGAGGTCTTGTTATACTTGTGGTGACCCAAGGTACATTGCTAGATATTGCCATAGGGCACTGGGCAGCTCACATCAGTAGGGTTCTCATGCCATGTTTCCGACACCGGTTGTTTCACTGCCTGCTCAGCCAGCTAGAGGCAGAGGTCAGGCAACTAGATGTGGAGGTCAGGCTGTTAGAGGTGGAGATCAGGCCGTTAGAGGTGAAGTTCAGCCAGTTAAAGGTCATCCCAGAGATGTGGTTCAGAGTGGTGGGGCCCAGCCTCGATGTTACGCTTTCCAGCCAGGCCTGAGTCTGAGTCATCTGACGCTGTTAACGCAGGTATTGTTTTAGTTTTCCATAGGGATGCCTCAGTTCTATTTGATCCGGGGTCTACTATTCCTACGTGTCATCCTACTTTACTTCATATCTGGATGTGCCTCGTGATCCTTGAGTGCTTCTCTGTATGTGTTCACACCTGTGAGAGATTCTATTGTTGTAGATCATGTTTATCGTTCATGTGTGGTTACCATCGGGAGTATTGAGACTAGCGTAGATCTTCTACTTCTCGATATGGTTGATTTTGATGTCATTTTGGGTATGGATTGGTTGTCACCTTATCATGCTATATTGGATTGTCATGCCAAGACAGTGACCTTAGTCTTGTCGGGGTTTCCTCGATTAGAGTGAACGGGCTCTAGCTTATTTGACTTATGTATGCGATTCTAGCGTTGAGATTCCTTCCATGGATTCAGTAATAGTTGTTCGTGAGTTTCCAGAGGTGTTTCCTACAGATCTGTCGGGGTTGCCACCCGATAAAGATATTGACTTCTGTAGTGATTTGGCTCCGGGGACTCAACCCATTTCTATTCCGCCATATCGTATGGCCCCGCCGGAGTTGAAAGAATTGAATGAGAAGTTGCAAGATTTGCTTGATAAGGGATTCATTAGACCTAGTGTCTCGCCCTGGGTGTGCCTGTGTTGTTCGTGAAGATGAAAGATGGATCGATGAAGATGTGCATAGACTATCGGCAGTTGAAAAAAGTCACCATCAAGAACAAGTATCCTTTACCGAGGATTGATGACTTATTTGATCAGCTTCATGGTTCCAAGGTGTGTTTGAAGATTTATTTGAGGCCTGGATACCATCAGTTAAGGATTAGGTCATCCGATGTCCCTAAAACTGCTTTCGAACTCGATATGGGCATTATGAGGACGAATTCCCTAGCAGTATTCATGGATTTGATTAACCGAGTGTTCAAGCTCTATTTGCACTCCTTTGTGATTGTGTTTAGTGATGATATCTTGATCTACTCCCACAGTTGAGAGGAGAACGAGCAGCATCTTCGGATTGTACTTCAGACTCTAAGAGATAGCCAGTTGTAAATCAAATTTTTGAAGTGCGCATTTTGGTTGGACTTGGTCGCTTTCTTGGGGCACGTAGTATCAGCAAAGGGCATTCAGGTGGAAGGCCCAGTTCAGCTACGGAGATCCGGAGTTTCCTAGGTTGGTCAGGTTACTACCGTCGGTTTGTGGAGGAGTTTTCATCTATAGCAGCCCCATTGACCAGGTTGACCCAGAAGGGTGCCTCGTTCAAATGATCAGACGAGTGTGAGGCGAGCTTTCAGAAGCTCAAGACTGCTTTGACTACGACGCATGTGTTGGTGTTGCCCACAATTTTAAGATCTTACACGGTGTATTATGATGCCTCTCGTGTTGCGCTCGGTGTCTTATTGATGCAGGATGGCAGGGTGATCGCATATGCGTCTCGGCAGTTGAAGGTTCATGAGAAGAATTACCCAGTTCATGAATTAGAGTTGGCGGCCATTGTTCATGAACTGAAGATTTGGAGGCACTATCTTTACAGAGTGTCGTGCAAGGTATTCACGGATCACCGGAATCTACAGTATATGTTCAAAACAAAGGACCTCAATTTTAGGCAGAGAAGGTGGTTGGATCTATTGAAAGACTATGATCACTACAAGAAATCAACCTTATTGTGGTGACTAAAGTCGCCACAAAATCGCTAAGAGTCGCTGCTAGTGGCGACTTTTGTATTGCCACAAGTACAACCATAACTGAAGGTTATTTGTGGCGACATTTGAAGTCGCCGTTAAAAGAATATATTTTGTGGCGGAAGAGTCGCCACAAAAGGTTTAAAAACGCTACAAAAAATTGTTCCATAAAAACAAATATTAGATGGGTCGCCACTATATATTCACCTTTAGCAGCGACAAAAAAAATTTATGATCAGTGGCAAGATTATGTCGCCACTATAATATCATTTAGTAGCGACTAGAATCACCACAAAAAATATTTATGTTCAGTGGCAAGATTATGTTGCCACTGTGCCAGTAGGAACCTAATTCTCTAAAAATTCATATAGAATTATTCATGCCAATTGACTATCAATATTAAAGCAACCAATAATGTTTGACAAACACCCAAAGAATTTCTCAAGACGAATATTATAAATATTATCATTACTAAAAATTCAATTACATATATACTACCCGCCAGCAATTCATTGTGCATTATAATTATACGCAGATACATATCCCAAAAGAGATAAAATATTAAGTTCCTTGTAGCTGCTTCTTGAAAGACACCATCCTTGAACCACTGTTTAAGTGTCTTCTCCCTGCTAGACAAAAGTAATATATATAAGAAACATAATGAGAATTGTTATATCCAACTACTCTCAAAATTCTAAGAATTTTCAAACTATGTCAAAGGAAACCATCTCCTTATTAAACAAGAATTATCACAGCCTCAAATTTTTCACTTTTACAATTATTTTAGTATGATCACTACTAAAATTCGGGAAAAACGACCATAAAAAGCGACCAAAGTTGGTCCCTAAACAGTTAAAAGCGACCAAAATGCGTCCAAACTGGCTTGGTCGCTAGTTTGTTGGTTCCTTTAAAATAGGGACCAAAGTTGGTCGCTAATTAGCGACCAACTTTGGTCTCTAAAGTAAAAGGACCAAATATTTCGGGTATACAATATAGCAACCAACTTTGGTCGCTACAATATTTTAATAATATAAATTTAGCGACCACAGTTGGTCGCTTATTTTAAATTTTTTTAAATTTTTTTTAAAATTAAGAGACCACAAGTGGTCGCTAATTTGTAGAATTTAATTTTTTTGTTGGTACATAAGCGACCAAAATTGGTTGCTAATTCCCAGAATTTTTATTTTTCTAAAAGTATAGCGACCAAAGTTGGTCGCTTTTCTGAAAATCTGGGTTATTTAGCGACCAACTTTGGTCGCTATTGCCCAGAAAAAAAAAATTTAAATATAAAAGCGACCAACTGTGGTCGCTTTTCTGGGTATAATTTTGGCAGAAACTGCCTGTTTTGGCAGCTACACCACTTGCCAGCATACCAAATTCCCTATTACAACAACAACAACAAACAAAAAAAACCAACAACAACAACAACACAACAACAACATTAAAACTAACAAAGTAAAGTTCAACAGAAAACACATTAAACTAACAAAACTAAGTTAATGGTTATTACAAGCCCATTCGAAAACCGGTTCTATTGTCTAGTTCAAAGTATATAAAAGTACTCAAGGAAAACTAAGTATATAAAACTAAGTGTTCTTTCAGCATCCTCGTACGAAAGTTAGATTGCCTCGCCCGACTCATTAGGTGGATGACTGTGTATGAATTCCTCCACGTCAGCATTAAAGCGACCCTATAAGAAAAATTACATTGAATTAGTAAATCAAAATACTTAATGAAAAGTAAAAAACTTACATGTACAGTCGAGGCTCGGCCCTCGACCCACCTTTCTGGATCAGTCTCTTTCTTCTTCTTTACAATATGAGTCTCATTGAATAGCTCATCTTGCTTCATTGGCATCATAAAGTTGTCTGGTGGCTTTGGTGATTATTCTCGTAGTAATATTACTCGGGATGAACTTGAATACAGAGAATAACTTGGATACAGTACCTGACAGGATGTGTCTTTGATCAATTGTTGTTCTCATTAGCGACAATGATAATGAGAAGGTAATGGCATGTGTTTCAAACAGTGATGATGTAGGTATGAATTTAACATTTCCTAAGTTGATAAAAGAAGAGGTTATAGAGGAATCCTCTACTTCATTTTCCAAACGCTTCTCTAAGGAAGAGAAGTTTGGAGAAATCTCCTCTTGGAAAATGAAGTAGAGAATTCCTCTATAACCTCTTCTTTTATCTACTTAGGAAATGTTAAATTCCTACCTACACCATCATTGTTTGAAACACATGCCATTGTCAAGACCCACTCTGCCAAGTACTGTATCCAAGTTATTGTTGGTGGAAATTCCATTGCATGTCTAATAAAGTCATCAACCCCTTCTACAAAATCCTCCCGCAATCCCCACCAATTAGGATAATTCCTATTGTACATCCAAGTACGATGTTCAATCTATACAAATAAAATAAGAACAAATTAATTTAGTTAATTCATATCCTAATCTTTTTTTAGTTAATTAATTTCATATCCTAAAGATTCAACTCATAGCCTAAAGTTCAATTCATATCCAAAAATTTCAACTCATATCCTAAAGGTTCAATTCATATCCTAAAAGTTCAATTCATATCCACAAAAGTTCAATTCATATCCGAAAGGTTCAATTCATATCCTAAAAGTTCAATTCATATCCACAAAAGTTCAATTCATATCCGAAAGGTTCAATTCATATCCTAAAGGCTCAATTCATATCCAAAAATTTCAATTAAACTAAAATTACAATACATAAACTAAAAGTCCAATTCATATCCTAAAGGTTCAATTCATATCCTAAAAGTTCAATTCATATCCACAAAAGTTCAATTCACATCCTTAAGGCTCAATTCATATCCTAAAAGTTTAATTCATACATAAAAATTTTAATTCATAAACTAAAAGTTCAATTCATATCCTAAAATTTTTATTCATATCCATAAAAGTTCAATTCATATCCTAAAGGTTCAATCCATATCCTAAAGGCTCAATTCGTATCCTAAAAGTTCAATTCATACACAAAAATTCCAATTATAAACTAAAATTACAATACATAAAGAAAACTACAATACATAAACTAAAAGTCCAATTCATATCCTAAAATTTCAATTCATAAACTAAACTTCCAATTCGTATCCAAAAATTTCAATTAATATCCAAACGGCTCAATTCATATCCTTAAGGCTCAATTCATATCCAAAAGACTCAATTCATATCCTAAAAGTTCAATTCATACACAAATATTTCAATTTATAAACTAAAATTACAATACATAAAGTAAAACTACAATACATAAACTAAACTTCCAATTTGTATCCTAAAATTTCAATTCATAAACTAAACTTCCAATTCGTATCCAAAAATTTCAATTAATATCCAAACGGTTCAATTCATATCCTAAATGTTCAATTCATGTCCTTAAGGCTCAATTCATATCCAAAAGACTCAATTCATATCCTAAAAGTTCAATTCATACACAAATATTCCAATTTATAAACTAAAATTACAATACATAAAGTAAAACTACAATACATAAACTAAACTTCCAATTCGTATCCAAAAATTTCAATTAATATCCAAAAGGTTCAATTCATATCCTAAAAGGCTCAATTCATATCCTTAAGGCTCAATTCATATCCTAAAATTTCAATTCATACACAAAAATTTTAATTCATAAACTAAAAGTCCAATTCATATCCTAAAATTTTTATTCATATCCACAAAAGTTCAATTCATATCCTAAAGGTTCAATTCATATCCTAAAGGCTCAATTCATATCCTAAAATTTCAATTCATACACAAAAATTCCAATTTATAGACTAAAATTACAATACATAAACTAAAACTACAATACATATATAACAACAACCAATCGCACAATCTCTTCACTACACCACCCAACTTTTCCAGACCATAATTTTGAAACAGCTTCCAACCACTGTGATTTCACCGAATCATAGAAGGAAAACCCCTATTTAACAGATGCAACATAAAATAAAAATTATCAAAAACAAATACACCAACGTCGTAGCATAGGAAACTACATAATAAAATAACACAGCATAATTGTTCTTACTTTTGGGCTTTTATAAGCTTTGAAACTACATAATAAAATAACACAACATTCTAACCTTGATTTTTTTAGGAGGAGAAGGAGTGGGGGAGTGGCGGCAGTGGCGGCAGTGGCGACAGTGGGCGGCAGTGTGCGGCGAGCTTTGGGGGAGGTGGTGGCGAGGGGTGGGGGATGGGATTTGGGTGAGTGAAATAGAGAAGGGGAGGGAAAGAGAGAGTTAGAAAAATTTTTGGGGAAGAAATAAGAGAAATAGGGGAAACCCGTTTTTGTCTCTTAGCTTAGGAAAAGTTTTTGGGGAAGAAATAAGAGAAATGGGGAGAAACCCGTTTTTGTCTCTGAAATTAGGAAAAGCGACCAACGTTGGTCGTTATTTAAAAAAAAATATCAAATTATATTTTTTCTTCAGCTCTAGAGCTGAAATTTTTGTCTTTGTAAATGGGGAACTTCAGCATACGGGGCTGAAGTTCCCCAAGTAACACTGGGTAACTTCAGCTCTAGAGCTGAGGTTTTTTTCTTTGTAAATGGGGAAATTCAGCATACGGGGCTAAAGTTTCCCAGTTATAAAGAAAAAAACTTCAGCATACGGGGTTGAAGTTCCCCCAGTTACACTGGGAAAGTTCAGCTCTAGAGCTGAAGTTTTTGTCTTTGTAAATGGGGAACTTCAACATACGGGGCTGAAGTTCCCCAGTTATAAAGACAAAAACTTCAGCATACGGGGCTGAAGTTCCCCCAGTTATAAAGACAAAAACTTCAGCATACGGGCTGAAGTTCCCCCAGTTACACTAGGGAAGTTCAGCTCTAGCGCTGAAGTTTTTGTCTTTGTAAATGGGGAACTTCAGCATACGGGGCTGACGTTCCCCAGTTATAAAGACAAAAACTTCAGCATGCGGGGCTGAAGTTCCCCAGTATACAAAGACAAAATATTTTGTTTTTCTTTTTAATTATTATAACTAAAATTATTATAAAAAAATTATTAGAATCTTTAAATAATTATTTTATTTAACTAAAGTTATTATAAATAATTATTCGCTAGGTAATTAATTTTAATAGATTATAATGGTATCTATGTAAAGTTATTTTTTAATTTATATTTAAGTAGATGACTAATTTAATATGCATACATAAATTATATTTTAATTGATGATCAATCTTATACATTACTAAGTACGAATAATTAATGAATTGATAAATCAATATAAATAATATAAGTGTAATCCGTTAACTCTTTTGTAATACAAGAGATGAATACACTAAAATATACTCTAACATGTTTTATATGGAGTTAAA
>ML375754.1:2510-63679 GCA_005239525.1 Nicotiana knightiana
GTTTTTATGGTTTTTAAGAGTTTCCAAGCCAGGATGGAAGTCTTTGAGACGTTTAGGGTTCATTCTAAACATATAAATAGACCCAAAAACTTCACATAAAAGGGGGGCGGATGGGCTTATGCAGACTTCTGACAGAGGATTCTACTTAGTTTTTCTTCTCTTCTCTTCTTTTAGTTTTATAGTTTATTAGTTCTAGAGTATTGGGTGTTACATGAACGTTGTAGTTGAAGCTTGAATTATTCTTATTGTTTATCTTAATTGGTTTGTTTATTCAATCTTGTGCTTAATTATTCAATTGCTTGATCATCAATTGACTACTATCTACGAATCTAGGGTTGAACTCGGGAGAGGGAATTCTAGATTGCATATAAGATTGGGTAGAGCAAGATCTTAACCCTTCAGGGGAGCGGATTTGCGGTTAGGATAGGAATATACCTAATCGCCTTGCTTGGTTATTCAACGGGAATTATTAATGCGTTCTTGTTAATCCTGATTCCATAGGAATATAGGCATTAGGTTAACTTGAATAGGCGAGTTGTACTTCGGGAGAAGGCTACGAGCAATATTAACCTCGTCAATCAATAAACCTGATTAGAAGATTTAGGTCGAAAACTCAACGTGATTGTTTAACAACCCATAACTCTAGAATATCAATTTACCTTGAATTCATCTTTAAGTTAGTTGTCTATTTAATCTTTTGATTTACTATTTTAGATTAATTCTAGTTAAATATTTGTTTGAGTTTAGTTTAGTGGATAGTTAATCACAAGTCCCTGTGGGTACGATATCTGGACTTAAAATCCTATATTACTTGTCGACCACGTACACTTGCGTGTGCATTGGGAAATCAACCAACAGGAAGCATGAACGTGAAGGCGTTTGATGGATCCCAAAAAGCTATAATAGGAGAAATCAACCTCAATCTACAGATGGGCCCGACCTGGTTTAATGTCAAGATCCAAGTGCTGGATATATCCGCTACCTATAACCTATTATTGGTATGACCCTAGATACACGCCACTAGGGCAATGGCTTCTACTCTGCATTAGGTAGTGATGTTCGAATGGAATCATCAAGAGGTGATTATCCATGGGATGGAAGCAACTCCATCTACACCAATTAGACCGTTCCAGTCATTGAGAATATGAAGAAGCTGGGTGGAGAGATGTACCATCGCATTGAGCGGGTCAATGCAATTAAAAAGGATCGATGGTAAAGTAACAAGAGAGAAAGCATATTACTATGGATAAGGTATGAACCTGGCAAGGGTCTCGGCAAAAACCTCCAAGGGATCACCAAGCCAATATAACAAAAATGTCATGGTACAAATTTTCGGCTCGGGTATGAATATACTTGGAAAGAGTACCAACATTGGTCACTGCCATGGCTTGGTTCTTGTTATCCACTAGAAAAACTGGTACTACCTCTGCATCAGACATTCCAACAAGCAGACGTGATGTTGGGATCTGAGGAAGATGGAGTCTTAGCCGGCGTGAAGAAGTTATTTATGGATGAAGAAGATATGGATTGTAGTGCGATAATTGAGGCGGAGGGGGAGGAAGAACTTATCATTCAGACCATGGAAAGAGCAACAGATCTCAAGAACTGGACTGATGCACCATCGCGGGCCTGCCGAGTCCCTGGGTAGGTTGGCAGGTTAACATCAATTACTTTTAAGCATTTGCGACATTTTCAGTATTTTATTTTGAAATAATTGCTTGAGTCATCGAGCCACATTTGTTAAGATTTTAAATATTTCAATTAATGCATTTCTAATTTTCGTATTTACTATTATTCTCTACATTTTCTCTCTTTACAACGTTATTATTACATATCCTGATGAACAAGCTACTGTGACATATAATGAGACAATGCAACATAAGGATAGTGATTCAGAGGACTTAGAAGATGATAAAATACCCGAGGAAATTGTCATAGAAGTGAAATTTTTTGAAAACAAGCTAGAGCCCAATTTGGACGAAACTGAAGCACTTAATTTAAGGGATTCAGAACTGGTTAAGGAAACACGCATAAGCATTCATCTACCACCGTCAAAGAAAGAAGAGTACATCAAATTCCTAAAAGATTATGAAGATATATTTTCATGGTCCTACGACGACATGACGGGTTTGAGAACATCCATAGTCGCTCACAAGCTACCCACGAATCCTACATGACGGTAAAACAAAAGCTCAGAAAGTTCAAGTCGGATATGAGTTTGAAGAAAAAATAGGAGGTCACCAAGCAGATCAAATCCAATGTTCTTAGAGTGGTCGAGTACCCGACTTGGTTGTGTTACATCCCGTACCTCAGCATTAGGATGTGCCCTAGTAAATTCACATGAGTTCGAAGGGATTATGTCCATTAGGAGGTTATAGAGGGTTTAAGACATTATTATTATGAGACCCTGTAATTTTACAACTTTGATATCGTTAGATATTATGTTAGTGTGTTATTTTCTTTTAACTGAAGTATTTTAGTAAGTATTTTATAAGTATAATTTTAGATAGTTACCATTATTACTATTTTCGAATATGGTAAATTATAAATATAATATGAGAAAGTTTATGAGATTTTCTTTGTTGTAAAGATAGAAATTATTTTCTCACAAAAAAAGAAGGTTATTTTTTTTTTACCATTTTAAGAATACAGAATACAGAATTTTGTACTCTTTATATTAGATTAGGAAAATTAGAAGTTGAGAAAATATATGTATTTTTACATGGATGTTTGATGAAATAATAGTATATGCACTGATTTTGTATGGTACCACGATTTATTATTGTAATATTGTAATAGTAGTACTTTAAGATGAGGACAAGACTATTTTTTTCGGTTATAAGTATTTATGATATTTATAACAAGTGATAAGTAAAGTAGTGAATGTGAGAGGGTAAACGAGTTTAAGAAAATGAGGTTAGCCGAAATTTGTCATTTTAGGATAAAATACGGCCCGAGCTAAAATACCTGATATTGATAGAATAGTACCATACAAGGTACGATTTGACCATGATTAGTAGGATGTATAAAGTATATTAAAAATAGGTAGAATTTTAAGTAATTTGAGACAATTCTTAATTATGCGAGTAATTGATTAATTACCGGATAGCGAGATAGTACTTATTTAATTGATTATTTGATAAGATTAATTTCCTGCCCCCACCCCCACCCCCACGTGGCAGCAAGCCACTTCTTGGAGAAGTGACTCTTAGTCAATTTTCATTAGGTGGAAACTTCATACATTGAGTTCTCTTATCTTTGGACATGAATTTTAGTTTATGTTTGTCATTGGACATGATGGTTAATCAAAAATAGTTCAAGATTTATGTGTGAAAATTATCTTGTACTCCTATAAGATAATATTTCATATCAGTACTTTAGTATTTTGTGCTTGAAGTTTAAATATTGAACTTTAGTTGTATACGGCTAAAATCGGAGAGTCCGATTTTATGACCATTTTGGCATTCCATAGCCCATCTTCAGAGGGCTCAAAGCACAGTTTGAGGTCTGACATCGAGGAAGCATATCGAGGATTCTCCATGCTCGACCTCGGGGCGGTGTAAATCGATGACCATCATGGAAAAGTGGGAAATGCCCAAAAGGCACGTGGTTAAAGCTGGCCAAGTCTGCTAGAATAATACAAGTCCATACCGAGACATTAATAGATGTACCAGCTACATTTATTTGTAATAATTACACATGTACTATGTTGGAATTACCCATCCTATATAAAGGGGGCCCTTGCCATTATATAAGACATATGATATTCAATAGAAACAAGAACATTCTCTGCTCTCTAACTCAAACATTCTCTACAATTGTTCCATTGATTTATTGCTTTCTATTTATTGTGTTCATTGATTGTTCTTCATTTATTGCTCATTGTTGATCATAAAAAGGCCATCTTCGAGGTCCTCAATACTGTTATAACTTTATCAGCCGCCCTCTGTGAAGCACCCAGGCTCGACCTCGAGGCCCTGTTTCGGCCAGCTCGAGACCCAGTCTCTCAATAGCTCAGTCTGCGTAGTACTACTTTCCTTTGTTATTATCACACTTTATTTACTTATATTTAGCATCTATTGACTAAAAGCTAGTATTAAAATAGATCATATATTTTTAGACCACAAAATCAAATATAATTGTAATTACCATTTCACAATAAATAGTTTGGCGCCCACCGTGGGGCTAAAAATAATAGTGATTGTTTCAGTGCTGGTTTTCTAAAAACACAAGCTATTCTTTACAATTTTTCTTGTCCGGGAATCTTCAATTTCAGGTCAAAAATGGCAAACTCAGTGAATGCACATTAAAACAACGGTCCTGAGGATCGTGGAGAGAACGATGCAGCTGCTTAAGGCATTGGTGTACCACCGCAAAACCCGAAAGGGGCACCAGTACAAATCCCCGTTGATGAGGGCTCACACAACGCTCAACATGTCAATCTAAGCTCTCATACGGATGAAAGTGTGCGCGAAAGAGACTAACATGAAGCACAGAGAACCCCTGCTCAAAAGGAAAGAGAAGTTAGCCTTCGTGTCATTTTTTAGATGTTGCAAGCACAGTAAGTGGCTATTGCTTAGCTACAAAGCAATCAAAAAACTCGAAGCACAACACCACCGAAAACGGCTCCTCGAGTTGAACAGGCACCAGAAAGGTCAAGCAATAACGGGTCAGGAACCGACCTCGCTATTATGAAGATGCTCGGGGACCTCAAAAAGAGGATTGGATCAGCGAAAAAAAGATATAAGCTAACGACAAAAAGGTGGAGACCTATAACTTGAGGGTCGATCAAATTCCCGGGCGTAACCCTCATTCTGAAGGGTGTAGATTCAAAAAAGTTCGTGCAAAGACATTCCCATCAAGTGCGACTCCGAAGCTCATCTCGAATAATTTCAGAATGCCCGATCTCCCAAAGTGAAACGGGACCTCGGACCCTAATGGGCACATTACTGCTTACATTTGTGCTGTTAAAGGGAACGACTTAAAAGATGACGAGATTGAATCCGTCTTAGTAAACAAATTTGGAGAAACACTGTCCAAAGGGGCCATGATGTGGTATCATAACCTGCCCTCGAACTCGATAGATTCGTTTTCCATGATGGAAGACTCTTTTGTGAAGGCGCATGCTGGTGCTATCAAGGACGCTACGAAGAAATATGATGTCTTCACAATCAAACAAAGAGAGAATGAGATGTTAAGGTAGTTCGTATCACGCTTCCAATTGGATCGAATGGAATTACCACCGGTCTCTAATGATTGGGCAGTGCAAGCCTTCGCTCAGGGTTTGAATGAACGAAGCTCGATAAATTCAAAGAAGCTTAAGCAAAACTTAATCGAGTATCCCGCCGTGGTTTGGGCGGATATACACAATAGGTATCAGTCAAAGATCAGAGTAGAGGATGACCAATTGGAAGCCCCCTCGGGATTGGTGTATCCCAGCAAGTTCTTAGCAAAGGAATCGAGGCTTCTAGAGAGAGAGCCGAGGCCAAGCAAAGAAAGGTATCAATTGTATATAGAAAATTGGAGAAATATCTCGAGGCGCAACATACCCCGAAGTGATCAAATGATGGATCGAGGCCAGAACCCTCAGGGACTCGTGAGTAAAGTAGGGTTTGACAGGCACACAGAGCCTGTAGAGGCACCCCGACTATCTGAGAACAACTTCAACATTGATGATTCAGACATGGTACCGGCCATAGGTAAAAACAAAGACACCAGGTGGCCAAGACCCGTATTATAAAACCTTTCGCAAAGGAACCCTAATTGATATGCGAATATCACGGCACTCACGGTCATAGGACCGAGGAATGTAGACAGCTTCGAGAAGAGGTAGCCCGATTGATTAGCAAAGGGCACCTTCGAGAGTTCCTCAACGACCGAGCTAAAAAGAAATTTCGGGAAAGAGAGGCGAACAGTAAAAATGAAATAGAAGAACCACAACACGTCATCCACATGATTATTGGAGGAGTCGACGTCCCTCAGGGACCCATTTTCAAGAGAACAAAAGTATCCATCACCAGGGAAAAGCGAAATCGGAGCTACATACCTGAAGATGCTCTTTCATTCAGCGAAGAGGACATCGAGACCTTGTCTCAACCTCATAATGACGCACTGGTAATTTCTTTTCATTTGAATAAATTTCAAGTTAAACATGTGCTCGTGGATCCAGGTAGCTCATCCAACATAATTAGGTTGAGGGTGGTAGAGCAACTCCGGTTGCTCGACCAGATCATGCCCGCCTCTCGAGTCCTCAATGGATTAAACATGGCGAGCGAGACAACAAAAGGGGAAATCATCCTCGCGGTCAACGTGGCCGATACAATTAAAGATACCAAGTTTCATGTCATCGAAGGTGACATGAGATACAATGCTTTGCTTGGAAGGCCATGGATCCACAGTATGAGGGCGGTGCCATCAACCCTTCATCAAATGATGGAGTTTTCTACAAAAGATGGAGTAAAAAAAGTGTACGGGGAGCAACACGAGCAAAAGAGATGTTCGCAGTGCACGATTTGGCACCGACACCTTCCACATCGAAGGATCCAAAGAACAAGCAAACAGTCGAGTAGCAATCACAAACTACATCCTCGGACGAATGAATAAAGGACCGTATCGCGTCCTCAAAATGAGTAACTGAAACATATCGAGGCTTGAACGCCACCGCAGTTAAGGTACAATCCTCTCCCTCTTTCCTTCACATTTTACACTAACATATGTGCAGGTGTTCGTTTGAAAGGAATCTAAGCACCCTCCAGCTCGAAGGCCTTAGGATTTAAAGCATGCGTTGCGCTCTTTTTCCCTCATACCGGATTTCATCCTAAATGGGTTTTACCGACGAGGTTTTTAACGAGGCAACATACATATGCTACCTAAGGAGAACTCACTAAGTATTCAAGTCTTTTCTTTGATCAACCTCAAATACTGAGGGGCATCCCCCCGGGAAATCACCTCCTCGAAGATATTAAAATATGCCAAATAGGGTCTCGACAAGAGAATGATGTATAGGACCAAATGGTTGAATGAACCGTGTCCACGTAGAATAATCGAACCCTCGATGGTGAAAACATGTACACTTGTACCAAGTAATCGAAGGAGAATCATTTATCATCAAAACACTTCGCGCTTCAAAGAAGTTCGCTATTTCCACAAGAAACGCCTCCAGGGCTAGAAATTTCCCGAACACTGGGGGGCTGACATAAAAAATTCAAAGATGTAAGACCTTAGGGTCGGCAAATTCGAGCTCATAAGCCCTCAACGAGGCAATATCGCATCTGTAAGACCTCAACGAGGCATGCTCAAACTTGTAAGCCCTTAACGAGGCATGTTAAAATTCATAAGCGCTCCATGAGGCACCAATGTAATCCCTCCATGAGGCAATATAAAAAATGTACGGCCTCCATGAGGAAACATCAAGTTTATAAGACCTCAATGAGGCAAAATCATAAAAGTTTGCTATTTTCACATGGAACGGCTCCAAAGCCAAAAACGTTCGATGTCCCAGGGACTGTCATCTACAGTCACCCCATCGAGTCATCAAAAATTCGAAGCCATAAGACCTCAGGGCCGACAACTTCGGGCTCATAAGCCCTCCATGAGGCACCAATGTAAGCCCTCCATGAGGCAATATCAAAATTGTAATACCTCAAGCAAGGTATATACAAATTTGTAAGACCTTAAAAAGGCATAATCCCGATATCAAGGTCAAGGCTATATATTCGAACTTGTAAGACCCCTAAAAAGGCATACCCTCGATATAGATGCCAAGGATACCTCATTCGGGGGCTAAAAGGCTGCGACCAAATTCAATGACTACGGTCATAAGGCTACGGCCAAACTAACGCGACTCGAAGACGTCCGACCGTTGCCATAAAATCACAGGCCTTCAAATACTTTGAAAATATTCCGAAAAGAACCGGTTAATCAGGCTACCCTCGGCATAAGCAAAAGAGCTTCGATCATATCATCTCAAAACAAATAAAAGGCTTCGAAACAATCAGCCTTCGAGCAAAACCTTCCAAGGTGCTCATTTATCGACACATAAAGGCTCATACTCGAGGTTCTTTTGAGCCGTCGAATAGTCTGACGAACACAAAAACTTCAAAAAGTATTTAACGAGGGAAAACTATAGCCATATTAAAGTTCTTACCGACTCAATGCGTAAGAACCTAAGCGCCAGCCACACTAAAGGTCGTACCGACCCAATGTGTAAGAGCCTAAGCGTCAGCCTAAAGAGCCTCAACGCTGATTTAAAAAACCTAAGGGTCGATGAGCTCGTTTCGAAACCCAACTCGAGGACTGAGACCTAAACGGTTAACCATATTAGATGTCGTATCGACCTAATGCGTAAGAGCATAAGCACTAGCCACACTAAAGGTTATACCGACCCAATGCGTAAGAGCCCACGAGCCAGCCTAAAAAGCCTTCGGGACAATTTATAACTCCAAGGGTTTCATTTTGATGTCCAATTCATCAGGCCAATCATTGACAAGCATCAAAATTCAAAATAAAAAGAAGGACAAACACAAGCAAATGGAAATTCATGTAAAGGGAAAACCGAAAGGTCTCTTTGTATATATGTATTACAAATATACATTTACAATTCTCCCATTAGGAGTTTTATACAAAGGAAAAGAAATAAAATCCTAGTCTACTGTCGGGACTAGCTCTCTCAATGGCACCTTGGACCAGCTCCCTCGGCGGCCTTGAAATATCAGCATCGGCATCAGAAGAAAGGAAAAACTTGGCATCGATCTCATCCTCCTTGACCTACTTTATCTCCTTGGAAAGACCAAATCCCCTAGCATGAATCTCTTCAAGGGTCTCCCTCCGAGATCTTCATTGGGCATAATCATTGCCCCTCCTCTCTCTGTCAAAGGCTCCCCCCAGTTCAGCCTGAGCATCAGCAGCATATTTCAAGTAAACGGCCGCTTTCTTATCGGCTTTTTCTCGAACTTCTTCTGCTTCAGACCGGGCGTCCATGACCTCGGCCTTCATCTTCAAAAAGAACAGTCTAGAGCTTGGCAATCCTGCCCGTCTGAATCGAGCTACTTTCTCGAGCATTGCGGAGTTATACCTCGAGGGCAGAAGCATTGGCCAAAGCATCCCTTTAGGCCGCAACATGAACACCTATCTGCGCCTTCAACACATTACATTCGGAATTGACATGTATGACTTCGCCCCAAAGGCGTTACAACGCCTCCATATTTCTCTGCAACTGAAGCACCGAAATATTAGTTTTCGAAGACGGGAAAGGAAGCATGTACTCCCTCAAAATAAGGATTACATGTTGGTCGAGATTGCCTTCATAGTCTCGAATCCAATTCATCTCCGATCAAAGATATATCATCTCTCTTGTCTTCTTATCACAAAGAAGCCTGAGAGATTTATCCTTGCCCGAGGCTTCCGCAACTTGGCCTCATAGCGGAGCAGCTCTAACTTGAGCTTGTCAAAAGCCTATGAAGAAGAAGCTTCAGTTCAAAAGATGAAAATACAAAGTTGAAAAACCAACAAAGTCAACCAAAACCCACCATGGAACAGAGCCGTTGAGCCTCCTCAAAAGTGTAGCGTGCGTCGACTAGCATGGTCCTATCGGCCCAAGTTGAACCGCTCTCGATAGGGATATGATCGCTCGAGACTCCACTTGATTTAGGTGTCCCCTATCCCCGAACGTCCCTCAAAGTACCTTCGAGAGGGGAAGCAGACGGTGGTAAAGTACTCTTGCTCCTTCCCTCGAGGCTAGAGTTCTCAAGCCCAGCAGATTCGGCAACCTCGGGAGGCCCCCTGGTTTGAGCCATAGATGCACAACCTTCCTCCCCAGGAGTATTGATGTCCACTGAATAACCGACGTATATAAGGTCCTCTTCAGCGGCGGCATCTTCATTATGCCCCGGGCTGGCCCCCCCTTATTATAAATATCCTCATCCTTCGAGGACCTTTTTCGCTTATTATCCTCCCTCGACCCAAAAGCCGACGGTCCTTCCCCCTCCTCGAGGGGGAACAATATCATCTCAGAGAATCCACCAACGCTTGCGGTGACGGAGTTAGTACACATAAAGGAAATCATTCCTCAAAAGGCAATCACATGACACATACAGTGTGCTTTGCTTCCCATATGCCCTTCGACAGATCTCGCCACTTGCTTTCATCATAAGACGAGGAAGCTGCCAGCCTCCGAGTCTAGTTCGCAAGATCAGGGATCTTTTTCGGCATCCACGGGACCACTGAGAAAGAGAAAAAGAAACATTCTTATAAATCACTAAGAGCAAAGGGAACTAAAGTACGACGTAGTACTTATTTTTGAAGTTCCATTTTTTGGGGAATGACAGGAACTCTGCAGGAATGATGTCGACGGTCCTCACTCGGAAAAATTGACTCATCCATCCTCGGTTTAAGACCTTGTCGTCATGGGAAATAAATGTCTTGGTGAATTGGCGTTGTAACAATCAGACCTCGACAATGCAGAGGCCGATATAATCTGATAAGGTGTCTAAGGGTAAACTCGAGCTCAGCCTTTTCAGTGAAGAACCTTAATATCAACACTATCTTCCAAAAGGACAGATGAATCTGAGCCAAAGTGACTCGATACCTTTTACAGAATTCGAGCACAAGGCGTTCGAGGGGGCCCAATATAAATGGGTACGTGTACACGTTCAGGAATCCCTCTACATGGGCCATAATATTCTCTTTTAGGGAAGGTATCTTCAACATCACATTTTCTCCCCATCCACAATCTCTCCTCACGGCCTCGAGGTGATTCTCCTCTATCGATCGAATAAACCTCGACGCATGCTCTCGATGGCCCGAAGCATCGAAGGGTTTCTCTAGTGCAAAGTCTTTCTTCAAAGCAAAACAACTCAAGGTTAACTCGCCATACGCCGGTGGTGTACCACTGGCCAGGCAAGAAACAGAGGTAGAGTTTCCCTCTTCTTGGTGAGCGCATTTGGGCACGGCATCCATAACAATTTGAATAAAGATAAAGAGGAAGAATTCTCAAACAAAAACTTTGAACTAAAGAAATAGAAAAGCTGAGAGAAGGAAGAGAAATCTAAAGAGAAAACTAGTTTTGCAAACTACAAAACCTAAACTGAAGAAGAGGCGAGTATATATATAAAAGAAGTGATGACTATTCATCTACTTTGAGGACAAATTAATTTTGACAAAGTCATTATAACTTTTAGGGAAGTGTACCGGCAGGGCCACCTCGGTCACTTCACGGTCATGTCATATGAATGAAGCTGTCCTACAGCATTCGAGGGATCAAAACCCCCATATCAACCTAGCCCCGAGAAGGTGTCCGATCTCGAGGATCTCTGTTACTGCAAGTATGGACTCCAAAAGAGCTAAATTCAAAGCTCGAAGGTCGACTTTTGCATAAACATCACAGGGCAAAGTTTGGAGATATGAAACGTAAAGATCTTTTGCATTCCAAAAAATATGTTTACAAGGGTATTTTACAAAGTTCCCCCGAGGATCCCATGTACAAAAAAGAAAAAGAAAAAATAGTAAGTAAGTATACTCTTCGCCTTCACTACTGCCCGAGTCGCTTCCATAGCCCTCATCTGAAGTAGCTGAGATTGCTGATTCTTCCTCTAAGGCCATGGCTTCTTCAATCTCGACAGAGAGATCGAAACCTTTGGCATTCGATTCCTCGACGGCTTTCCTCCTAGCTTGGAGGCGAGCATGAGCAACACCCCGAGCCAGTTTTAGCTCGGCCATTTTGGATATCTCCTTGGCCCGATCATTTGCTGTGGCAGCGTCCCTTTTGTATGAAGAAACAAATTAATCGGCCTCAGACTTGGCTGTGGATAATGCAACAGCCTCCTCCTGAGCACCTCAAAGAAGGCCCTGAGTCGAGGATAGCTCCTCCTAAAGTATGTCCTTCTCCGAGGCCACAACTTCATTCAGCCGCGTCAGCTCAATGATCTCGGCGTCCTTGGCTACGATCTCCGCCTTAAGCTGCCCCACTAGGACATCTTTTTTCCCAATCTGCAAATACATAAGGCAAGATAATCAGTGCCAATTGTGGCAGTAAAAGACGAGTTCATGGGTACCAGATTACTTGCACGACGAAGTCTGCCCTTTCATGGAACGCTCTCTCTGAGCATGCCCGGAGGTCGACCAGCTCCTCCTCTTTTTGAGCATACAGAGCCTTCATCCCGTTTAGCTCCAATTTAAGCTTCTCTAGCTCCTCCTCATGGAAAGTCAGCTCATCATGCAGCTTAGAAAAAGCTTAGTCATACAACTTCATGACCTACAACACAAAGGAAGAAAGTTAGAAAAGCAAGAGTAAAAATTTGAAGCACAAATAGTGTATCGAGAAGATCACCTGCTTTTGAAGCCTCCCAGCCTCTTCGAGCGTGACGAGGGAATCTAGATCGGTCTCCTTCTCAATGCCTTCAAAGTAATGTCTGAAAATATCATCCTCTCCCTGAGAGGTCCCCAAACCGGAGGCATTCCTGTCTTGGGCATCTCGTGTCTCCCCTGGAAAAAATGTCGGGCACAATTGAAATCCTCCTGCAGCATCAACTTCCATCAGGACTTCCTCTCGCCCCCCAAAAAATTTCGGAAATGGGCCCTCCGAACTCACCAACACGGACTGTATTATGCCCGATGAGAGGCTCGAGGACTGCACCCAAACCCTTCTCGAGGGTCTCATCAGCACAAGGTGGGTCCACTTCGGCCACCTCTAACTCAGCAGTCTTCTACCTTGCAATTTTTGAAGCATCAACGCTTCATTTTACCCTTTGTACCAAAGGGCAGGTATCATCATCATCTTCCTCGGCACGTAGGCTCTCAGCGCCCATCGAGCTTAGGACCGTAGTATTAGTCTTGGGCTTCCGAGCCTTTGCTTTCTTGGATTTTGGAGACTCCGCTGGTGACTCCTTCTTCTTTTTCTTATCCTTGGCGGTTTTCAAAGCCTCTTCCTCATCAGGAGGAGACGATCTCATCGATACTCCCTCCTCGAGTCCTGCACATGCATGATGTATCAAACTCACCGCCATAAATAATACTTACAAAGAATGAGGAAATGACAACAATAGAAGCATACCGTGATTCTTGGCCTGCCACCGCATTTTGTCCTAATCGCGCCAAACGCGCTTGCTATATGGAAAGGCGGAGTCCAAAAGTTTCATTCATCCCGGAAGGTCCTGGACCGCGCCGGGAACCAAACAGTGGCTAAACAAGTAGAAGAAAATCAATCAAAAGAGAAGGAGGTCAGATCGGAAAAAGAAAAATGGGTGATAGAACATACTCGATATGGGGATACTTACGCTTCATATTCCATTCCTCTGGGAATGGCATTCTATCACCAGGGATGAAGTCCGAGGTTATGACTCTAAAAAATTGGCTCATCCATCCCCGGTCTTTGTCCTTATCGATGCAGGCAAAGAATGCCTTGGAAGATCGACGTTGTAGCTTGATTAAAATCCCTCGGAAGAGACGAGGGCTATACAATCTGATCAAGTGATCGAGGATGAAAGTTATTCCCTCGACCATGTTGGACATATATCAAATAATATACACAATCCTCCAGAAAAAGAGATAAATCTGACCAAGTGTCACTCGATACTGACGACAGAAGTCGAGAATCACCGGATCTATCAGTGGAGAAGAAGAATCTACCGGGCCTAAAGTGAAAGAGTATGTATACACGCTGAGGAAGCCAACTTTATGTATGACTATGGTTTCCTGGGTTATAGGGATTTCTACTTGTACCGCTTCCCCTCCAGCGGCAATCTATTTTTACCTTATTTACCTTGGTCACTACATTTATGTATCGAGACATGGGCTCGCATCGGCTCGGTATAGAAGGGGGGAAGTTTCTCGATGGTAAAATCGAAGATGGTGTCAAAGGGACCAGGAATGCACTGATCGATAATAGGAGGAGTTTTTGATTTGCCCTTAGACGGGCGTGATGAAGAAGTGGCTCCCTCTTTTTGAGGTACCATTTTGGAGGTTTTTTCCATAATTGTAACTGGGTTTCAAAGAAAGAAGATGAAGAAGCAAGCGCAGAAAGAGGATGAAAGCAGAAAGCTGTTAGCTAAATTTTGAAGACTTGAAGATGTTGTAAAAGTGTGAAAGACAAATGATTGAATTATTTATAGGATCCATTTGGTCATGTTTGAGTAGAGGAAAGGACGAACCAATAGCGGGTCGTGGGCTTCTTGAGAATCGTGCTTACAACAACCTCTCCGCAGCCTTTATGTCACGTCATTTAATGTTCTGACGAGGCTGACATTATAATGAGGATATCGAAGACGCAAGAATTCAAGACCATTTCTTATCACTTCATACTAAGAAACGCGGGGACTATCTGTATACGGCTAAAATCGGAGAGCCTGATTTTATGATCATTATGGCATTCCATAGCCCGTCTTCACAGGGCTCGAAGCACAGTTCAAGGTCTGACATCGAGGAAGCATATCAAGTATTCTCCATGCTCGACCTCGGGGTGGTGTAAATCGATGACCATCATGGAAAAGCGGGAAATTCCCAAAAGGCACGTGGTTAAAGCTTACCAAGTCTGCTAGAATAGTACAAGTCCGTACCAAGACATTAAATAGTTGTACCAGATGCATTTATTTGTAGTAATTACACATGCACTATATTGGAATTCCCCCTCCTATATAAAGGGGACCCTTGCCATTTTTTAACACATATTATATTCAATAGAAGAACAAGTATATTCTCTGCTCTCTAACTCAAACATTCTCTACAATTGTTCCATTGATTTATTGCTTTCTATTTATTGTGTTTATTGATTGTTCTTCATTTATTGATCATTGTTGATCATAAAAAGGCCATATTCGAGGTCCTCAATACTGTTATATCTTCATTGGCCGCCCTCTGTGAAGCACCCGAGCTCGACCTCGAGGTCTTGTTTCGGCCAGCTCAAGACCTACTCCCTCAATAGCTCAGTTTGCGTATTACTTTTCTTTGTTATTATCACACTTTCTTTACTTATATTTAGCATCTATTGCCTAACAACTAGTATTAAAATAGATCACATATTTTTAGAACAACAAATTCAAATATAATTTTAATTACCATTTTCACGATAAACATTAGTATTTGCAAATGTTGATACCTCAGATGTTGAAATCGTGAACGATTTTTATTTTTTTGGTTTAACAGAACATTTGATATCTGCTAGTATCATAAAAGAATACCTTGTATTGATATCCTAGTTTCGAAAATTGATTAACCACTTCTAGATGAGAAAAGAGAGAGAAGTCACAAAGTTTATTCGGGAATTGTTAGAACCGTAGTGACGTAAAATTTTGCGGTTTTAAAGGAGTACGGGTGCAACCTTTTTCAACAATATCATGCGAATTTTTCCCTACTATAGGTATGTTAAGGCTAAGCCTTTCCTTCATTTTGCATGATCTCGTAATTACAAGAGTTTGATAACGAGGCATAAAGAAAAATTCATATCCCGGAATTTACGTATGTTTTGCTAGTCTCGCAAGTTACAATATTCTCTTTATCTGGATTTCATATTCATTTGAGTATTTATTTTTTCAGTCAAGACAGCAGAGAGTCTATATATACAGTATTACAATATTTTCATTACCATCGAGCTATAATCGATGGGCAGGCCTCTATTGGTGAACCTCAGATCAGATGGTAAGTTATATACCGAGCCTACTGTGGCTGAGCTCCTATGAGCGAGTCCAGTAGGTCGAGATACAGAGCCTAGTATGGCCGAGCACCTATGAGCGAGCCTAATACGGCAGAGCAGTTATATATATACCGAGCTTTATAGGGCTGAACAACTATTTTACTTACTATATTGACAGAGTTGAACCAGTATCAGCAGGTAAGCATATCTTCAGATTATCTTTGACTTCGAGTTGCTTTTACTTATTATATTATCAGTTCAATTTCAATTTTCAATATATTTTTCTTACATCCTCGGTACATTATTTCGTATTGATGTCCCTTTTCTGGAGGCTCTGAATTTCATGCGTGCAGGTTCAGACAGACAGACTGGTAGACCTCCTCATTAAGTATTTCCCGAGTTCATCTTGATCGGTAAGCTCCATGCCTTTCGAAGTTGCCGGGTCTAGAGCTTTATGTACATCTTGTGTATATATGTATATATGGTATGGGTAGGTCGGGGAACTGTTTCAATCACAGTATAACCATTAGTAGAGGCTAGTAGACATATTATGTCGGTTAGTGCACTATGTTAGGTTGGTCGGCCTTTTATGTATATTTTCTTGCTTTGCCAACGGTAGTAGTTATGATGGCCTTGTTGGCCCAACTTTATATTAATATTTATTCAGCATTCTCAGTTGTCTTGCAATGCGGCCCATAGCCAAAGTATGATATCACATGTTCAGAGTTCCTTAGTCGCAAGTTGGTAGGCAAGGTTAGGTGAAGCACCGGGTGCCGGTCTTGCCTCCCAGGTTCGGGGCGTGACAAAAGTGGTATCAAAGCGGGTCATGTCCTAGGGAGTCTACCAAGCCGTGCCTAGTAGAGTTTCACTTATGGGTGTGTTGCACGCCACATTTATAATTAAGAGGCTATAGTGAATTTAGGAAATGTTACCCTTCTTTTGTTTCGGGATTGTGCCATAGAGCTGAGCCGTAAGAAGTCAGTATAAAGTTTCCGCCAAATTTTGTTTGCACTAGAGGTGCTATCATAATAGAGCTATATGGTGTAGATGTAATTTCTACTTATGTGGAAGGAAAGTTATGAAAGAAACAACAGATGTGATACAAGATTAAAAGGTAAGTAAGATAAAGATGAAGAAGATACGAGATACTAAAGTACAAAAGGTTGTGAATAGTCCAAAACTCAGATAGAGGTTGGGTTTTAGTTTACTATACATAGGAGACCCTAGCGAATGTTTTGAAAATCTCAAAGAGTTAACATTCGAGGACGAATGTTTCTAAAGGGGGGAAGGATGTTACATCCCGTACCTTAGTATTAGGATGTGCCGTAGTAAATTCACATGAGTTCGAAGGGAATATGTCTATTAGGAGGTTATAGAGGGTTTAAGACATTATTATTATGAGACCCTGTAAGTTTACAACCTTGGTATTGTTAGATATTATGTTATTGTGGTATTTTCTTTTAAGTGAAGTATTTTAGTAAAAGTTTCATATGTATAATTTTGGATAGTTACCATTATTATTATTTTCGAATATGGTAAATTATACGTATAATATGAGAAAGTTTATGAGATTTTTTTTATTGTAAAGATAGAAATTATTCTCACAAATAAGAAGGTTATTTTTTTACCATTTTAAGAATTAAGCGTATGAAAATTGTACTCTTTATATTAGATTAGGAAAATTAGAAGTTGAGAAAATATATGTATTTTTACATGGAGGTTTTAATGAAATAATAGTATATGTATTAATTTTATATGGTACCACCATTTATTATTTTAATATTATAATAATAGTACTTTAAAATGAGGACAAGATTATTTTTTTTAGGTTAGACGTATTTATGATATTTATAAACAAATGATAAGTAAAATAGTGAAGGTGAGAGGGTAAACGAGTTGAAGAAAATGAGGTTGACCGAAATTTGTCATTTTGGGATAAAATACGGCCCGACTTAAAATATCTGATATTGAGGGACTAGTACTATACAAGGTACCATATGACCATGATAGTGGGATGTGTAAAATATATTAAAAATAAGTAGAGTTTTAAGTAATTTGAGGCAATTCTCAATTATGCAGGTAATTGATTAATTATCGGATAACGAGACATTACCTAATTAATTAATTGATTATTTTGTAAGATTAATTTCCCACCCACCCCACATGGCAGCAAGCCACTTTTTGGAAAAGTGACTTTTAGTCAATTTATATTAGGTGGCAACTTCATACATTGAGTTCACTTATCTTTGGACATGAATTTTAGTTTAAGTTTGTCTTTGGACATGAAGTTTACTAAAAAATAGTTCAAGATTTATGTATGAAAATTATCTTGTACTCCTATGAGATAATATTTCATATCGGTGCTTCAGTATTTTTTTGTTGAAATTTAAATATTGAACTTTAGTATGCAAATGTTGATACATACAGATGTTAAAATTGCGAATGATTTCTATTTTTATTTTTTTGGTTTAAATTGGTTAAAACAGAACGTGACTTGATATTTGCTGGTATTATAGAAGAATATTTCTTATTGATATCCTAGTTGCCAAAGTTGATTAACCACTTCTAGATGGTCAGAGAGAGAAGTCACAAAGTTTTTTCGAGAATCTTTAGAACCGTAGCAACGTAAAATTTTGCTATTTTAAAGGAGTACGGTGGAATCTTTTCTAAAAATATTATACAGATTTTCCCCTACTCCATGTATGTTAAGGCTAAACCCTTCCTTCATTTGCATGATCTCGTAATTACACGATTTTGATAACGAGGCATAAAGAAAAATTCGTATTTCGTTACGTATTTTTTGCTAGTCTCGCAAGTTACAATATTCTCTTTATCGGGACTTCATATTCATTTGAGTAATTCTTTTTTTTTTTTTCAGTCAAGGGAGTAGAGAGTCTATATATACATTATTACAGTATTTTCATCACCATCGATCTATAATCGATGGGCGGGCTCCTTACATACTCGGTACATTATTTTGTACTAACGTCCCTTTTCTGGGGGCGCTGCATTTCATGCGTGTAGGTCAGACAGACAGACGGGTAGATCTCCTCATTAAGTGTTGCCCGAGTTCAGCTTGATCGGTAAGCTTCATGCCTTTCGGAGTTGCCGGGTTTAGAGCTATATGTATATCTTGTGTATATATGTATATATGATATGAGTAGCTCGGGGAGCTGTTCTGATCATAGTGTAACCACCAGTAGAGGCTTGTAGACATATCTTGTTAGTTAGTGCAGTATGTTAGGCTGGTAGGCCTTTTACGTATATTTTGTTGGTTTGACAGCTGTAGTAGTTATGGCGGCCTTGTCGGCCCAGCTTTATATTGATATTTAGTAAGCATTCGCAGTTTTCTTGCAATGCGGCCCATGGCCAAAGTATGACATCACATGTTCAGAGTTCCTTAGTCGCATGTTGGTACGCAATGTTAGGTGAGGCACCGGGTGCCGGTCTCGCCCCCACGACAATTATTTTCGACGACAAGATACACATAGAGATAAACGTGTACATGGATGAAGTTATCATCAAATCCAAGAAGAGTACGGATCACATAACAGATCTGAGGAAATTCTTCGATTGGCTTCGAAGGTATAATCTGAAACGAAATCCTGCAAAGTGTGCTTTCGAAGTCCCTGCCGAAAAATTGTTAGGATTCATCGTCAGTCGCAGAGGGATTGAGTTGGACCCATAAAAGTCAAAGCAATCCAAGACTTTCCACTTACGAAGAATAAGAAAGATGTGATGAGCTTTTTAGGGCGTTTCAATTACATCAATTGCTTCATAGTATAATCAACATTGATATGTGAAACAATCTTCAAGATGGTGAGGAAAGATGCAGCATCAAGTTGGACTGAAGAATGCCAGAAAGCCTTCGACAAAATCAAGGAGTATTTATCAAAACCGCTCGTTCTGGTCTCACCAGAGCCAGGAAGTCCATTGCTGCTTTATTTGTATGTACTGGACGGAGCTTTTGGTTGCGTTTTGGGACCAACATGATGAAACTGGAAGAAAGGAGCAGTCAATATATTATTTGAGCAAGAAATTTACACCCTACAAAGACCGATACTCTTTGTTGGAACACACCTGTTGTGCTTTGACATGGATAGCTCAGAAGCTGAGACATTATTTCTATGCATACACTACATATCTCATATCAATGATGGATGTACTGAAATATATCTTTCAGAAGCCCATGCCTACAGGTAAGTTAGAAAAGTGGAAAATATTGTTGAGCGAGTTCGAAATCATCTATATAACTCAGAAGGTAGTCAAGGGAAAAGCGTTGGCGGATCATCTGGCAGAAAATCCATATATGGTGAATACCCAAAGACTACCACTCATACTCAGAAACGCACGCTTTGAAAGTTAGCCAACCATTTCTTTCAAAGCGGAGGAATTCTATATAGAAGGACTCCAGACTTGGGATTATTACGGTGTGTTGACGCCAAGGAAACATCCAGATTGGTCGAGGAAATACATGTCAGAACCTACGTACTACACATGAATGGGTTCACCTTAGCCAAAAAGATACTAAGAGTGGGCTATTTCTGGATGACTATGGAAATAGATTGCATCAAGTAAGTTCAAAAGTGCCACCAATGCCAGATACATGTTGTCATGATAGGGGTACCACCCACTGAACTCAATGCAAGAAGTTCACCTTGTCTTTTCTCGGCTTGGTGTATTGATTTCATCGTCTTGATTGAGACTGCTGATTTAAAAGGGCATAGATTCATTCTAGTGGCCATGGACTACTTCACAAAAAGGGTAGAAGCCGCATCTTACAAAGCTGTAACTAAGAAGGCCTAGCATATTTTGTTCGGGACCGCATTGTTTGTCGGTTCGGAGTACCAGAGTCAATCATCACTGACAACGCCGCCAACCTCAATAGTGATCTGATGAGGGCCATGTGTGAAACATTCAAGATCATGCATAAGAACCCCACAACTTACAGGCAGCAAATGAACGGAGCCCTAAAAGCCGCTAACAAGAATATTAAGAAGATATTAAGGGAAACTAGTAGATAATTACAAACAATGGCACGAGAAGTTGACGTTCGCCCTGCTCGGTTATCGTACCCCGGTTCACGCATAAACTGGGGCAACTCCTTACCTATTGGTTTATGGCACTGAAGAAGTTATTCCAACCGAAGTAGAAAACCCTTCTTTAAGAGTTGTACAAGAAGTCGAGCTCAGCGATGCAGAATAGGTGCAGAGCGGATACGAGCAACTAGCTCTCATTGATGGTAAAAGAATGAATGTGGTGTGTCACATTCAACTATATCAGAACAGGATGGAAAGAGACTTCAACAAAAAGGTCAGACCGAGGAAATTTTCACTGGGGCAATTGGTGCTAAAACGAATCTCCCCACATCAAGATGAAGCCAAGGGAAAGTTTTCACCCAAAACGAAGGGTCCCTACATGGTGCATCGGGTACTAACAGGATGATCACTTATACTTGTAGAAATGGACGGAGAGATTTGTCCAAAACCTATCACCTCATATGTAGTCAAAAGATACTATGTCTAGGATTGTTCGCTCTTCGTTACTTGATGTAACTTAACTACGCTTGATCAGATTCCCGTTTAAGAGGGGATACGTAGGCAACCCTGTGGGTTCGGTCACATCTTAATAAAATCATCATTTTCCCATGGTCAGAGTCTGGGGCAAGACCGTAAGTTCAAATCGACATCGCCATGTGGGGATTAACCGAAAAATATTGTCCATTGTAGGCATTTAAACCGGGGCAGAATTTTGAGGAGGACCCTCAAAATTCTAAGGCAAGGAGGTTGCAATGTCTCTAAATATATCACAGTCGCTGGTTCATCTAAATTTTTTGATCTCACATACTACAATACATTTCAAACAACTATATTTTTTCAAATAATTTGTCAAATGCATACATATTTTCGAAAAACTTTGTTTCTATGAAAACATGATGTTGCCCGGGGTAACTCAAGCAGGACTCAATACATGAATGAAGGAAAACAAGGAGCCAAGAGCACGAACCAACCTTCCCCAGCAAAAATGATAATTTTTCTTTGAATACAGGCACAGAAAACAGCAATATTTACAAATACATACGCACATCAAATCACTACCTTCATGACAACAATTTACCAAATGAAAACACATGTAGCTAGGAAATACATCACTCTCTCACTATCATGCATTGCTTTTCCTCCATAAGGCTAAGAACTGCCTTTCCCTGCATGAGACTAAACATTGTCTCCCTTTCTTGCATGAGACTAACCATCGCCTCCATAATTTCATAAGGCTAAGCAATGCTTTTATTTTTATGAGACTAAGCATGGTCTCCATTCTTTGCATGAGACTAAGTATTATCTCCTCTTGCATGAGGCTAAGCACCGCCTCTATAATTGCATAAGGCTAAGAAATACCTTTCTCTGTGTCACGCCCCAAAAATCAAGGGACATGACCGGCGTTCAACCGGGTGACCCCAGTCAAGCGGACCTGGATTCTCCTTTCCTACCCCACGCATTTCCCCGTGTTGACCATATACATTATTCCTTATGAAGTAGCAAGTTTGTGTTTAAACATAGATTTACAAATTGAGTTCCTTTCTACCTTTTTAACATTTTCAACATTTGATTACCCAAAAGCATACATTATACGTACATACATTCATTACCAACGTGGACCACAATTCCGAGCACGCACAGTTACTAGCTCAAAATACATATGTACATCACCCACAGTGTGTCTACGGAGCCTCTATGAATACTAAGGACTTATGCAATACTTTCCGGAAACAAGGCCCCGTCTATAACTTACAATACATAAAAGACTCAAAAGGAAGTGGGCATGAACAACACACGGTCCCGAGAGAAAGTGGGGCTCACCAGTACAGCTGACGGGATGGAGAGGAGGCACTATTGACGGTGGGCTAAATTGCCTGCTATGGAACCACCTACATTCAATATAAAAATGTAGTGCCCCCGACAAAAGGGATATTAGTACCATTAAATATTACTAGTATGTATGAACAAACTTTACTCTAAGTAAAATCAGGAAATGCACAGGTAGCAAACAGTTAAGCAAACCAACACGTAATACACAGTGATGCAGAACAATTGCAATTAAGGGTCTCACAGATTTTTCATCTCAACACAATCACACTCCACCCTTGTTCCTTCTCAACATTCCACCCTTATTACTTCCTGTTGCGGCGCGCAACCCGATCCCACCTGACAATCACATTTCAATAACATTTATTATGTCGCGGCGCACAACCCGTTCCCACCGGACAATTTACATTCCACCCTTTCTACCTCTCCACCCTTATTCCTTCGTGTTGCGGCGTGCAACCCGATCCCACCGGACATCACAATTCATAGGAAACAACAACAGTTCACAATTCAATCACATGGCTTCAAACCATCAAGACTACCATTTCCTAACAACAAAACAATCATGTGTTCATAATAGTTCTTACCAGCCAATCATTTAACCACAAAGGTGTTCATCAACAAGAATACGATTTCATTTCAATCAATAACTCATAAGAAGCCAAGCCACAATAAATCTTACCAATAGTGCATCATATAAGATATTGCCATGATCATGAAGTTCAATTAAATCAATTCCCGACCTTCTTTCGTCACTTGTTACATAGCCCTTAGTACATGAGTACATACACACATTTAGTTCATTACCATCAGTTCATACCATCACATTTTAGAATTTAGACATTTAGCAAGTCTTACATTTCAACACAGTCATTCCACAGACAATTTGTTCACAGTTACTCCACAAGAAACTCATACCGTATATTTGGGCATCGACTGGGTGATTTTACGGAGATTAAGGTTAGCCATACATACCTGGAGTCGAAATTCCTTTGAACGTCTATTCACAATTCACTGAACCGTCTAGTACCGTCAATCTAGTTCATAATGTAACATATTTATCTTAGAATTTGGAATCATGAATACAATTCGAACTCGTTAAGGCATTTTATCGAATAATATCTGACCCCTTAGATTACTACCCTCTCCTTTGTGAATATTTACTCCAACCCACTTCCTTTTACTAGATTAATACAATTAATGAACATGCATGCTAGGTTCCTAACATTCATCTTTAAGAACCCATTTAGGTGAGTCCCACTCCTACCCAAAATCTGTGAAATTAAAGGGAATGGGGTTGGGGATTTACCTGCTAGAATGAAGAAGAAGACAACTACTCGAAAATCTCCCGGCCTGAGTGACTTTGGAAAATCAAATTGAGTGATGAAAGAACTTTCTCTCTCAAGGACCCTCTCTTCCTCTCTCTATTTTGTTCAAAATGGTTAAAAATGAAGGGGAGGGGTGTTTTATTGAATAGGGGGTCGGGTTTTAAAAAATTAGAAAATAGGAGCCTCGACACGGTATGCGGTCAGGAATGCGATCGCATTCCTGTTCTGCGGTCTGCATTCCAGTCGCATAATGGCCCTCAAAATTGGACAAAGTTAGAAAAGAATCTTCCTAGGTATGCGACCACTATGCGGTCTGCATACCTGTTATGCGATTGCATAACCTCTCTCACAAAATCAAAGGGGCAAGAATGCGACAACTATGCGGTCTGCATAACCAGAATGCGATCGCATTCTGGGCTGCATAGTTGTCCTCAATTTGGGCAGTGATCTGCCCATGTATGCGACCATAATGCGGTCCGCATACCCGTTATGCGATTGCATAGTGCGTCGAATGACGCCCAATTTCTGGACAATTATATCTTTCAAATTCCGGGGTACTTTTACTAAAAATAGATGCATTTTAAGATTTTCTACAGTTATAACAACTCGGGAACTTATTCGGCCATTATTTTAGATATAAATTCTACGGGTCTTTACATCCTCCCCCCCCCCCCTCTTAACATCATTCATCCTCGAATGAGGATCGAGAATGCATTTGGTTTTGAAAATATGACATGCCAACCCCTAATTTTCACTAACTCTGATATTTTCTGAAAATTTTGCCAGAGTTTTCTTTGTAAATAGGCCTATCTTAGAAATGATAATTCGCATGATCACTACTAGACTTAACCAAACAAGTGAGGATATTTTTCTTTCATTTCCTTTTCCGCTTCTCAGGTGGCTTCCTCGACTCGTTGACTTCGCCATAACACTTTAACTGAAGCAATTTCTTTATTCCTCAATTTTCGGACTTGCCTATCAAGAATGGCAAGTGGAACTTCTTCATATGATAATTCATCATTCACCTCAATAGTCTCAACTGGCACAATGGCGGATGGATCTCCAACAACTTTCTTCAACATAGACATATGGAACACCGGGTGCACTAACGACATTTCAGGGGGCAACTCCAGTCGATAGGCCACCTGTCCTATCCTTTGAGTAATCCGACACGGCCTAACGTACCTAGGGCTCAATTTCCCTTTCTTTCCAAATCGCATGACTCCCTTCATGGGAGACAGCTTCAAGAATACCCAATCATCTACTTGGAACTCCAAATCTCTACGACGAACGTCTGCATGGGATTTTTGACGACTCTGAGCAGTTTTCATCCTCTCCTGAATGACTCTAACATTTTCCATTGCTTGATGAACAAGATCTGGCCCTAACAATTCAGCCTCACCAACTTCGAACGATCCAATTGGAGACCTACACCTCCTTCCGTACAATGCCTCGAACGAGACCATCTGAATACTACCATGAAAACTGTTATTGTAAGCAAATTCGATAAGCGGTAAGTGATCATACCAACTACCTTTGAAATCCAAAACACAAGCCCATAACATATCCTCAAGCATCTGAATAGTCCGCTCCGCTTGACCGTCCGTCTGTGGGTGGAAAGCTATGCTGAGATTTACCTGAGTACCCAAACCTTGCTGGAATTTCTTCCAAAAATTAGTTGTGAACTAGGCCCCTCGATCTGAGATAATAGAAACTGGAGTACCATGCAGTCCTACTATTTCCTTGATATATAACTGAGCGTGTTGTTCTACAGTATCGGTGGACTTGACTGGCAAAAAGTGAGCTGATTTTGTGAGTCTATCCACTATTACCCAAATTGTGTCGAACTTGCGTTGAGTGCGAGGTAACCCTACCACAAAGTCTATATTGATCATCTCCCATTTCAACATAGGTATTTCCATAAGCTGAGTCAACCCACCGGGCTGCTGATGCTCGACCTTTATCTGCTGACAATTCAAATATCTAGATACAAGGTCCGCCACACCCCTCTTCATGCCGCTCCACCAATAAACCTCCCAGAGATCGTGATACATTTTCGTAGAACCTGGGTACACATAATACCTGGAATTATGAGTCTCCGCCAGTACCCTCTCCCGAAGATTATCCACATCCGAAACACATAGTCTTCCTTGGCACCGTAAAACACCAACATCGCTGTCGAGTGAAAATGCCGAAATCTTGTTATTCAGAATTCCTCCCTCAACTGTGCCAATATTGGTTCATTAAACTTCTTTTTTTTAACTTCTGCCACAAGTGAGGATTCGGCTCCGTTATGCACCACCACATCCCCTTCGCCTGAGGTCGAAAGACAAACCCCCAGACTGGCCAGCTGATAAACCTCCTGAGCTAAAGGTCTCTGATCTACTTCTAAATGAGCCACACTACCCATAGACTTCCGACTAAGAGCGTCGGCCACCACATTCTCCTTCCCTGGATGGTACAAGATATTCATATCACAATCCTTAAGCAATTCCAACCACCTCCGCTGCATTAGATTCATCTCCTTTTGCTTGAACAAATACTGAAGACTCTTGTGGTCTGAGAACACGTCCACATGGACCCCATAAAGATAATGCCGCCAAATTTTTAATGCAAACACAACTGCCGCGAGTTCCAAATCATGCGTCGAATAATTGTTCTCGTGATTCTTGAGTTGCCTGGAATCATACGCTATAACCTTCCCATGTTGCATCAACAAACATCCCAAACCAACCCTTGAGGAATTGCAATAAAACATAAATCCCTCTGTACCTTATGCAAAGTCAATACCGGTGCCGAAGTCAATCTTGATTTCAATTACTGAAAGCTCTTCTGGCAAGCATCGGACCACTGGAACTTAATTGCTTTCTGCGTCAATTTAGTCAATGGGGAGGCGAGGGTAGAGAACCCCTCCACGAACCTCCGATAATACCTAGTTAGACCCAAGAAACTGCGAATCTCTGTCAGGGTCGTTGGTCTAGGCCAATCCTTCACTGCTGCGATCTTCTGGGGATCAACCTTAATCCCTTATCTGGAAACAACATGACCCAAAAATGTGACTGACTCCAGTCAAAATTCACATTTTGAGAACTTGGCATACAACTGGTGCTGATGAAGAGTCTGCAGAACTTCCCTGAGGTGATTAGCATGATCTTCCCGATTCCGTGAATACACAAGGATGTCATCAATAAAGACAATCATGAAGGAGTCGAGAAACCGCTTGAAAAACCGGTTCATAAGATCCATAAAAGCCGCTGGGGTGTTGGTTAGCCCAAAAGACATTACCAAAAATTCAAAGTGCCCATAACGAGTCCTAAAAGCGGTCTTAGGAATATCTTGCTCCCTGATCTTTAACTGGTGATACCCGGACCGTAAATCAATCTTGGAGAAAAACCTAGCACCTTGCAATTGGTCAAACAAATCATCTATCTGAGGCAATGGATATTTGTTTTTGATAGTGACTTTGTTGAGCCGCCGATAATCAATACACATCCGAAGTGACCCATCCTTCTTTCTGACAAAAAGAACCGGAGTGCCCGAAGGCGATACACTCGACCGAATGAACCCCTTTTCTAATAAGTCCTTCAACTGATCCTTTAACTCCCTCAACTCTGTTGTCGCCATTCTGTACGGTGGAATAGATATTGGCTGTGTATCTAGCAATACATCAATCCCGAAATCGATCTCCCTATCTGGTGGAATCCCTGGAAACTCGTCCAAAAATACTTCGAGAAACTCATTCACAATTGGCACGGACTCGGGGGCAGACACCTCTGAAGCGGTGTCCGTAACCCGGACGAAATGATAAATGCATCCTTTTTTGATCATCTTCGAGGCCTCAAGGTAGGAAATAAACCTACCCCTTGGCACCACACCATTCCCTTTCCACTCAACTGGCTGGCTGAGTAATGCCCCTACCCGTGCCCTTACTAGGCGCACGATAATCCTGCTGGACATGACCTCTCACCCCGCATCTATAGCACACCGGGGATATCCAAGTAACAAGGCTCGGTATGAAACCTCCCACACTTAGGGCACAGAGCCCTCGTCTTCTGCTGGAACCTCCCTCTTGGACGACCGGACTAATGGGGTCTCCTACTGTCTGAACCTGGTCCCAAGCGACTGCTCTGCTGATAGTTGTGTACAGATGGCGATGCACTGGCTGAGGACTGTGCATGAGACTCTGATGGCCCTAATGACCCTCTCCCATGAGCTGGTCTCCCTCCTCCAAGTGAACTCCCCGAGTGGCCCGCTGACCGGGCCTTGCTACTATTATCTCTCTCCATTCTTATCTTTAACTTTCTAGCCTCTGTAGCCTGGGCGAATCCCATTATCGTCCCATAATTCATGTCTGAGTGCATGGCAGCTGTAGCAGCTTCATTCACAACCAAGGGACTAAGGCCCTGAACAAACCGTCAAACTCTGGCATCCATAGTCGACATCAAATGAGGAGAATATTTGGACAATCGCACATATTACATGTTGTACTCCCACACACTCATGTTGCCCTGCCTGAGGACCTCAAACTCTGTAGCACGGGCTGCCATAGTCTCGGCAGGCAAGAAGTGATCCATGAAAGCATCAACGAACTCATCCCATCTCGCCGGAGGGCTTCCCTCCCCACGGGAATCCTCTCATATCTCAAACCATGAATAGGCCGCTCCGCTCAGCCTGTAAGAAGCTAACTCAACCCCCTCTGTCTCTGTAGCCTTCATAATTGAGTTCCTTTCTACCTTTTTAACATTTTCAACATTTGATTACCCAAAAGTATATATGATACATTCATACATTCATTACCAACGTGGACCATGATTCCGAGCAGGCACAGTTACTACCCAAAAATACATATGTACATTACCCACAGTGTGTCTATGGAGCCTCTACGAATACTAAGGACTTACACAATACTTTCCAGCAGAAAGGCCCCGGCTATACCTTACAATACATAACAGACTCAAAAGGAAGTTGCATGAACCACACACGGCCTCGAGAGGAAGTGGGGCTCACTAGTACAGCTGACGGGATAGAGAGGAGGCACTAGTGACGGTGGGCTGAATTGCCTGCTATGGAACCACCTACATTCAATATAAAAATATAGTACCCCCGACAAAAGGGACGTTAGTACCGTTGAATAGTACTAGTATGTATGAACAAACTTTACTCTAAGTAAAATCAGGAAATGCATATGTAGCAAACAGTTAAGCAAACCAACGCGGAATACACAGTGATACAGAACAATTGCAATTAAGGGTCACACAGATTTTTCATCTCAATACAATCACACTCCACCCTTGTTCCTTCTCAACATTCCACCCTTATTAATTCCTATTGTGGTGCAACCCGATCCCACCTGACAATCACATTTCAATATCCTTTATTATGATGCGGCGCGCAACCCGATCCCACGGGACAATTTACATTCCACCCTTTTGTACCTCTCCACCCTTATTCCTTCACGTTGAGGTGTGCAACCCGATCCTACCGGACATCAAAATTCATAGGAAACAACAACAGTTCACAATTCAATCACATGGCTTCAAACCATCAAGACTACCACTTCCTAACAACCCAACAATCATATGTTCATAATAGTTCTTACTAGCCAATCGTTTAACCAAAAAGGTGTTCATCAACAAGAATAGGATTTCATTTCAATCAACAACTCATAAGAAGCCAAGACACAATAAATCTTACCAATAGTGCATCATATAAGATATTTCCATGATCATGAAGTTCAATAAAATAAATTCCCGGCCTTCTTTCGTCACTTGTTACATAGCCCTTAGTACATGAGTACATACACACATTTAGTTCATTACCGTCATTTCATACCATCACATTTTAGAATTTAGACATTTAGCAAGTCTTAAATTTCAATACAGTCATTCCACAAACAATTTATTCACGTTACTCCACAAGAAACTCATATCGTATATTTGGGTATCAACAGGGTGATTTTACGGAGATTATGGTTAGCCATACATACCTAGAGTCGAAATTCCTTTTAACCTCTATTCATAATTTACCGAACCATCTAGTAACGTCAATCTAGTTGATAATGTAACACATTTATCTTAGAATTGGGAATCATGAATACAATTCGAACTCGTTAAGGCCTTTTATCGAATAATATGTGACCCCTTAGATTACGATCCTCTCCTTTGTGAATATTTACTCCAACCCACTTCCTTTTACTATATTAATACAATTAATGAACATGCATGCTAGGTTCCTAACGTTCATCTTTAAGAACCCATTTAGGTGACTCCCACTCCTACCAAAAATCTGAGAAATTAAAGGGAATGGGATTGGGGATTTACCTGCTAGAATGAAGATGAAGACAACTACTTGAAAATCTCCCGGCCTGAGTGACTTTGGAAAATCTAATTGAGTGATAAAAGAACTTTCTCTCTCAAGGACCCTCTGTTCCTCTCTCTATTTTGTTTAGAAAATTATTAAAAAATGAAGGGGAGGGGTGTTTTATGGGACAGGGGGTCGGGTTTTAAAAATTAGAAAATAAGAGCCCCGACACGGAATGCGGTCAGGAATGCGATCGCATTCCTGTTCCGCGGTCCACATTCCGGTCGCATAATGGCCCTCAAAATGGGCCAAAATTAGAAAACAATCTACCAAGGTATGCGACCACTATGCGGTCCGCATACCTGTTATGCGATCGCATAGTGCGTTGCATAACCTCCCTGACAAAATCAAAGGGACAAGAATGCGATAACTATGCGGTCCGCATAACCAGAATGTGATCGCATTCTGGGCTGCATAGTTGTCCTCAATTTGGGCAGTGATCTGCCCATGTATGCGACCATTATGCGGTCCGCATACCCGTTATGCGATCGCATAGTGCGTCGCATAACGCCCAATTTCTGGAAAATTATATCTTTCAAATTCCGGGGTACTTTTTACTAAAAATAGGTTCGTTTTAAGAATTTCTACAGTTGTAACATGTTACACCCCATGTTTCGTACGTGAGAGTACATCGTAAATAAATTGATGTAAGCTCAGAAATAAGATTATATTTAATGAAATATAAAGTAAGTTAATCATGTTACATTGGAGGTTACAAATATTTAAGAACATGAATAATGAGTACCAAGAGGGTTGGAAAGCTTAGAAGCTAAACCAATTGAAGAAAATAAGTTTCGTCGAAAGTCGACGAGCTTGGAATGTTATAACATGTACTTTAGGGTGAGACTATGGTTCATTACATGATAAGGAGGTTATTCTATGAGTTAATTTTTATTGTATGATAGTTGTGTTCTACGTTTTGAAGTCAAGCAAGTGGTGGAACAAAAGTTGGCAAAGGTCTTCACAAGTTACAGTAATAATATGCTTAACATTAGGTCAACTGTAACTGAGATTTTCTCCCGATATACTTGGAATTAGGGGATGATCTATATACCAAACTGAAGATTTATGAGTCTAGTTTCCAACTCTCTTAACCTTTCATTCATACGACATCAGGATAAAAAGATATAAGCTTCGGAAGATGGACCAATCATAGGGTTCCAAGCTACCACCTCTCTGACTTTTCCAAACTTGATATATATAAACATTAGGTCGGGTTTCTCTTCATCATTCAGAATAAAAATACCAGAGAACATCCATAAACATAACCTCAAGCTATCTTCTAGGGATTCAAAGAATAATATCATCCCGGGCATGAAATCGGGAAGCAATAACATCAAAACTATCCCTACGACGTAAGTGTCATTATACCGCCTCTTCTTTTTCTTTGTTGTTAGAGTTTTGGAAGTTACTTCATAGTTAGGAAAAGTATAATATCTGTATTTAAGGGTTTAAATATCAATTAAGTTTGATAAATGTGTTTCCTAATTGTTAGAACTCACGGGACGGTGATGGGAAGCTGTGAGTTCGAGTTATTTGAGTTTTAGTGGGCTGTTTTGTGTTGCTGTTGGGCTGCGTGTTTTACTACTGTTTTGTGGAGTTTTGGAGGAGGAAGTGTGTGTAGAAACACCATATAGATGTAGGGTTGTGATATGGTCATTCGTTGTAACATTTCCGGGTCGTTTGACACGACTTCGGTGGTCGTCTTATGTGTGAAGTGATTAGGTTGTGTGTAGACTGTTTTAGGAGGCTCAATATGATTATTATTGATGTTGTTTGGGCTGTTAGGTGATTGTTTTTACTTGTGTGAAGTCATATAAATAGGGTAGATGCTGTCCGTTTCATCGTAAAATAGGTTGTGTTCGATACATAATAGTTATGACGCTTAAAGGATAACGATAGTGTCGTTTCTCTTATTGTAGATTAAGGAGTTGTGACATTTGTGTAGCTTGAGGTTGGGACAGTATATACAAGGTATGTGAGGCTATCCCTTTCCTTCTTTTTCACAACTCCGATTGTACATAATGCAATGAACGAGCTTCTATAGATACTCTACTCTTAGAAGCTAGTAGTACTTACATTGTTTCCCTTCTTATGTACCACTTGATGTTGAGGTTGCTTCTCTTATTTTTATGTTATCAATGTTGTTGGTACTTCCTGATTCTTATAAGATTCTCGATGAAGAGTTAGCCCTAATGATGTGTACGGAGAATACCAACCTTACGTCACTCCGTAATGTTCAGAGCATGATTCTAATGAGTCTTGCATGCATTATATATATGTTTCTATTTTATTCTACCGAGTCGCGCTATAATCGACCAAGTATGGAACCTATTGTGAAACCACTGATCAGTTGGGTTTACCGAGTCCTCTTTGAGTCCGGGTATGATATGATGATGATGATGATGATGCCCACAGAGGCGAATGTTCTATAATGATGATGATGCTCACAGAGGCGGATGTTTAAAATAATTATGTATATATATGTATCATGTGTTTCATGTTAATGTCTCTTAGAAGCACTCAAATGCTACAAGTGGTATCTTCTACACTCTATTTACATTACTGTTCTTATTTATACTTTCCTGCCTTACATACTCAGTACTTTATTCGTATTGACGTCCTTTTATTTGTGGACGCTGCATGTCGTGCTGCAGGTCCTAATAAACAAGTAGACACAGCTCCCCACCATAATAGGCTTTCCAGTTCAGCGGTTATAGGCGAGATCCCTTCTCCGGACTTGCCGTGGTCTTGGTGTGTATTTTTGTTATATATATTATGGGTATGTCGGGTCCCTGTTCCGGCTATGTTGCATTACTTATGCTCCTTTAGAGGCTCATAGACAGGTGTCGACTCATGTATAGTTTGGTATGCCTTGTTGACTAATTTTTGTTATATAGTCTTTCATGGCAGCGTTGTAGCTCATACCTTTTATGTAGTTTCTTAGCAATCATGTCATCCTATGTGATGTGTGTTCATGATCCATATCTACTATTATATTGATCTCGTTATCCCTTAAAGATAATAAGAAGGTTAGATAAAATGTATGTTGGTGCTCGGCAAGTATGGCCCGGGTGCTAATCATGATCCTCCAGTTTGGGTCGTGACATAACAACTCGGGAACTTATTCGATCATTATTTTAGATATAAATTCTACGTGTCTTTACACTTCGCATGAAATTAAGCATGGTCTCCATTCTTTGCATAAGAGTAAGCATTGTCTCCTCCTTCTTTGCATGAGACTAAGAATTATCTCCTCATCTTTGCATGGGACTAATCATGGTCTCCATTGTTTGCATGAGACTAGCTATTGTCTCCTCTTCTTGCGTGAGATTAAGCATTGTCTCCGTTTATCGCATAAGGCTAAACACTGCCTTTCTTTGCATGAGACTAAGCATTGTCTCCTCTTCTTGCATGATACTAACCATTGTCTCCGTTCGTTGCATAAGGCTAAGAACTTCCTTTCTTTGCATGAGAATAAGCATTGTCTCTGTTATTTTCATGAGACAAAGAATTGTATCCCTTTCTTACATGAGACTAAGCAGTGTCTCTGTTTATTGCATAAGGCTAAACATGCCTCGGTAATTGCACAAGGCTGGGCACTGCCTTTCCTTGCATGAGACGAAGCACCGTCTCTCTTCTTCACATCAAGTTAAGCATTTCCCTCATCTCACACAAGACCAAGCCTTGTCTTTTTTCGTAATCACATATGACTAAGCATCACTTGTTTCATTTATCAAGCAATTGATATTACCACATACTTGCATTTCATGGGCTGAAACATCACCACATTATTCGAAGGCATCATCCTCATAGCCTGAAGACACCATTCCATGGCCTGATGATCTCTCAAAGATGAGTATCATTATTCAAAGGTGTGATAGACCAAAGGCACTATTCTCATGGCCTGAGGACACCATTTGATGGCCTGTAAATCCTTTTATTAAACATTTCATGGCTCAGGACATCATCCCCAATGTATAAAGGAAAAGAACCTTCATGGTCCAAAGATAATTTGCATCATGTTTAAATAACCGGTATTGTATATGCTCACCATGTTTTGATTTTTTCAGGTAACTCGGAAGGTAACCGTTCTACAAACAGGAGCAATCTTCGCTCCGATTTTCGTTCAATACATTCACATCCTTTGACCACTTCAAACATAACCGACATTGCCTACCTTTCTCTCTATGACCGTTCAGATATCTGCCTCATGATACGTCCGTAACGTTCATGACTCCGCTTACGATACTATCCTACCTCAAAAGATCCTTTCCAAAACATGCAATCACTCCTATAATAGCTCTGTCGGTTTTCGTTCGTCGTTGGATCCAGAACTACACATAGCCTGATTCCCGTAATATCGGGGATATGTAGGCAACTCAGGAAACAGGTTTCGGCTCCATTCTTTTCGAAACTACATCACTCCTGCTCAACTGGGCCAAAATTGGTCATCAATTTCCTTACCCGACAATTCTTTCATCATTCCTGGGTAAAGAGGGGCAATTCACTTTTTTAAAATAGTATATATACTTTCAAAATGTCTTCTTTGCATCATTGTTTAATTTACAAGCATTTTTTTTATAATTTTTCACAAATTTTAGAGCTTTAAAATTAATTTTCTCGCATTTAAAATACTTGAATATTTACTAATCATTCATTCAAATTATTTGTGATGACTTAGTCATCCAAATTTATTACGTTGTATCCATATATATGATTAAAATATTTTTGCTTCATTTCATATATTTATATTAGTATTTTTAGGCTATTTACATAATCTTACAATAATAGCCTATATTTTGCAATCTACTGCATTTGTTATTTTATTTAAGTTCAAAAATATAATTTTTTTATAATCTTTTGTTGTTGTATTAGATTACTGAGTTTCATTAATATCGTTTTTATATTTATTTTAGCTATTACATAAAAATATTTTTCTTTAATTTCTTCTATTTTTAAATTTTGCCCCAAAACAGGCCAAATTCGGACCCCAGTTCACCAGCCCACACCTAAAACTATAGCCCAATAACCCATCACCCCATGCCCATTTTGTATGACCCGCCCTGTCGTCCTTTATTCTTGGCCATTGACCTCAGAGATCAACATCTCACAAGCCACGCCCTCCTCCCTTTAAATCCATTAAACCTAAACCCTAACCCCATTATCCCATTACCCACCACTTCTAAACTCTCTCTGTCCCGCCTCTTTGAAGAACCCCAATTTTCGACCTTCACCAATCGCTCCCCTAATCCCGTTAACAATGGGATTCACCCACTATTTACTTACAATATTTATGTTCCCCCTCCACTGGTTGCCTCTTTATTGATTACACAGTACTTGCTTTATTTTGGCATGTACAAATCTTCGAATCAAGGGGAATCAATTTTAATCGTTGGGATTCAGACGATATTTCATCTATATACATTTATATCAATGCTATATGGGTCCGATTAGCCATGATCTCCGACCAATTTTTGATTTCTGTCAACTGGGGTTTGTTTGGTCTTCTCCTAATCTGATTCTAATCGATATTGTATGATATTCTTTCCTTATTTATGTTTAATGAACTATTTTTCCTTTTTTGGATACTTAATTTTGCTACTACATAAATCCCTACCCAATTTCCCGTTGGAAAAGAACTAGAATCGCTAACAACTACCACTATTCTCTCACTTTCACTGTATTATTTCTGCACTCTCTTGATTGTGGCCGGTTGAAAGCCAAGGCCACATAAATTCCACTATTCGACCTCTCTCAGTGTGAGCACTGCCCGGGATTCATCTGAAGCCCTTGGGAACTCTGGCGCACTGAGAATTTTGGGGTTTCTGCTACTCTCTCCGTGTTATTGATAATCAAGATGTTAGCTCTTAATCTCTACTTTATTAGCTCATTAATTATGTAGACTGGTGAGTAATGAGAGTCTTGTGATTTTATTATCTTTGTTTGTATTCATACTATTCAGACCTTTGTGAATCAATGTTATGTTACTTACTTCTATTCATATTCATGTTTGTTCTCATTATCATGTACTCTTGTGTTTTTCTAGTATCTCAACATACTTTTTTTTGGCGCTAGACTGAGCTTCGATGCATGACTGCTATGTGTGCACAATTTGATTAATTTCTGGTTACTTTCAGCCTACTCTGTTATTTTCATCACTAGTTGCTTTTTTTTAAAAGTCTTCTCTCATGCCTCGCCTTGGATTCTTGTACTGAAAGTCTTAGGGGATCATCTCCGGTCCAGAAATTAGTTGAGTGATCTTCTTTCCGATGAATAACTTATGTATGTTCTATTGTTTTCCCTGCTTTATTCTTACATGCACCTTATGTGCCAATTACTGTCTCAGTGTTTAGTCAAACATGTTGCTCTGTTGTATTTTTCTGAATTCTGCACTCTTTAGCATTGCCTAAAACTTCTAGTTGAATTACAATATATTTTGCTTCTTCTATTATGCATAGTCAACTAGCATAAGCCCTGGAGTGTGCATGTTCTATGAACCTTTAGTTGATATGCTTTTCTACCATGAGTTCTTTGGATTTTGGAATCTTTGTGTTATACTCAACATGTTAGGCTGCTTGTTGACTGTTGTTGATCATGCATACTAGCCTATTTTCTATGTGTATTTGGTTCTCATGTGAAAATTGTTATTCCCCTAATTATGACTCTATTATACTATTGTAACGACCCGACCGGTCGTTCCGTGATATTTACCCCGTTTCCCCTAATTCTGCATTTGCTATGTATCGCTATCTTATTTTTGATGTATTGGGTCAGTTGGTTTGGGTCCGGAGTTGTTACAATGAGAGTTTAGGCATTTAGCCTTTCAAAGTAGCCTAATAGTTGAGAATGTCAACTAAGAGTTGACTTACTGGTAAATGACCTCGGAATGTGGATCATATGGTTCGAATAGCTTCGTTAGGTGATTTGGGACTTAGGAGTGTCTTCGAATATTTTCGTGATGTCCGGTGTAGAATTAGGCTTGAATTGGCGAAAGTTAGTTTTTGGCGATTTCCGGTCGGTAGCGGAAATTAGGCTATCGAAGTCGGAATGGAGTTCCGGAAGTTGGAAGAGGTTTGTAATGTTATTTTGGATATGTCTACAAAGTTTCAGATTAATCGGAGGTGTTTTGGTTGGTTTCGGCGTAGTTGGCGAATTTTAGAAGTTTCAAAGTTTTTAGGCTTGAATTTGATGTAAATTTGGTGTTTTCGTGTTGTTTTTGGTGTTTCGAAGGCTCGACTAAGTTTGAATGATGTTATGGGATATGTTGGTATGTTTGGTTGGGGCCTCGAGGGTCTCAGAATTGATTCAGATGGTTGACGTGAAGTTGGAGTGAATTTTTGGAAAATCTGCTATGCTGGTTGCTGGTGTTTTCGCACATGCGAAAGGGGAGTCGCAGGTGCGATCACGCAGGAAAAAGGGGAAGTCGCAGGTGCAAAGTCTAGCTATGTAGTAGAGGTCCGCAGGTGCGAGGGGTTTGTCACACCTGCGATGTCGCAGGTGCGTACGGGTGGTTGCAGGCGCGAGATTTTGGCCGTTAAGTTGGTTATCGCAGGTGCGCATCCTGGGACCGCAGGTGCAACCAGTTGTCTGCAGGTGCGGAAATGACTGTGCAGAATAATATAAAAGGACCCCCTCCGCGAAATTTATTAGTTTTTCAACAAATTTCATGCGGGAGGAATCCATTGAAGGGGGTTTTGAGAGGGGATTTCCAGGTTCTTCAGCAAAGGTGATTTCCTTGATTTATTAATCCCGTTCCCCTTCTATTTTATTGAGATTAGGCTTGAAAATTTAAGGATTTGGGTAGGAAAAAGTTGGAAAAATGGGAGGAAGGAATTGGGATTTCTTTTGAGGTTTTGAAATGGCAATTTTGGTCCAATTTTAGTGTTCTTGGTAGCTATAGAATTGTGGGAGGACGAGGGTTCTAATGATGTAAAAGTTTTTGGATTCAGAGACGTGGGCCCAAGGCTAGGGTTTGGCCAAATTTTGAGATTTTTTTTAAATTTGATGGTTTTCAATTGAGTTGTGTTCCATGAGTATATATCGATGATGTTAACTGGTTTTTGGATAGATTCGGAGCAATCGGGCGCCAATTTGAGGGGTAAAGGCATAGCGGACTAGTTTGCGGCCCGGTAGAGGTAGGTAATGGTCTTAAATTTTGTCCCGAGGGTATGGAAGAATGAACTGCATTATTTTCTCACTGAATTTGGAATGGCGCACATGTCGGCTGACGAACATGTGGCGCGTATTGATTTTTGGATTGGACTAGGTCCTTTCCGTAAAGACTAATGAATTACATATTTATTAAAAATCTTATGTTAAATTAGGTTCTAAATATTTGTTAAATATTGGGCTATAAGACGTGTTTGGGACCTCGTGCCGATCTGTTTAGACCCTTTGAGGGTGTTTTACTATTGTTTTCCTCACTACCTGTCGATGGTTTTTACTCAGCATCATTATGCATACTGTTTTATTTGAAACTCAGCTTGATTTACACTACATAAGCATTAAAATGATATTTTCGGGTCGAGAACCCCGTTCTATTACTTCGCCCGAGGGGCTTTTCGAGTGGTTCCACCGAGTGTGACCGAGGGCCAAGAGTGATGGTGAGGTGCTGAGTGATATTAGCGCTTGGGCTGAAGGAGCCCTTCCGGAGTCTGTACACACCCCCAGTGAGCGCACCGAGTGCGAGTGATTGAGTGACTGTGAGGTGATGAGGGATTGTGAGGCATGCCCGAGGGGCTGATTATGAAACATGTTTTCTCCCGAGGGGCTACTTATTATTTTACTACATTCATTTTGCATACCAAATCTTTGTTTTAAAGTTGTTAAAAATGTGCATTGTTTTAAGGACTTTTATGAAGTTGATTTCTAAGGCATGATGATTTCGTACATCTATGTGTACTATTGGAAAGTAAGGCTGTGTATATTGTGACTTGATGGCATAGATTTTTATGTGATTCCTTGCTACTTACACTTGATTTATCTCCATTACTACTGAGTTGGCGTACTCACATTACTCCCTGCACCTCTGTGTGTAGATTCAGTAGCAGAGATCGAGCATTAGCTTATATATATATCGCAGCGGAGCCAGATCGTGGGGATATAGAGGTAGCTGCTCAACGTTCGCATCATCTCTGCTTTCCCTTCCTGTTATACTTAGCTTTGATTCGGAATCTTTTTATCATAATACTTTATTTTGGCTTATTTCACTAGATTCTCATGACATGTTGGCTCCGATTTTTGGCGGATGACAGTACTGTATATATAAAACTTGCTTATTCTGTTAAGTAAACTTTTTGTATGTTGTTATGAATTGCTTGAAACTTAAATGGAATTTTCAAAAGAAATTGTGAACACGAGGTAGTCGGCTAGCCTAGTTCCACGATAGGCGCCATCACGGCCGGTTAGGATTTGGGGTCGTGACAATTATCATGATTAGGAATCTCGGGTTTAAAGTCCCTTTAGACTAAGTTTTGATCCTGCTTTACTGTGGAATTGTTTTTTGGAAGACTTAGCATGTTTATCTTGTATTCTTAGCCTGTTAATCCCAATGACATTCCTCCTCAAATCTGTTAATGTTGCACATGTTATACTCTTTCCTTGTTATGACCTATTTTTCCATTCATTAGGCTGAAACTATTCTATTAAGGTCGTCCTCTATTGATCCTTCAGCATTCATAATTAGATCCCATGCTTGAAATTGTATTAAGCTGTTTTTGACCATGTTAGTGTTTGAAATTTCTTTAGAAATAGTCTATTATCCTATGATGATCAATCATGTCCCCTATAACTAAAAAAATGCAAACATGAACTTTCTTTATGTGTGTCATTCCAACATGCCACATGAATTTGTCTATGCTTCTTGATGGTAATCAGCTTTATAGTCGTAAGAAATAAGTATGTGGACTTCCCACTCTGTTTTGTTAGTTCAACATATAGTCTATTATTTGTGTGACCATGTCCTTTGTTTGGACTAGGTGTCTGATTCTATGTGATGTTGGGCTTGGCTATTGGATTCAGACTTACTAGACTGATCTTATGAGTTGGGAACTCGAGTCTACTGGAGCTATCGAAGGCCTGGAAAATACCGGGTTTACTATACTGGGCCTATAGTGGGCTTCGTATGTAATTATTCATATTTGATTCGGGCTGTAATAACTTGTAAACTGAAGAATTGGGAATTTAGTAAAAGGGGGAAATTGGGTACTTTCATTTTCTCATGAATGGGTAGAAAACATGTCTATAGGGTTTCATTGCTTTACTCATTGCTTTATTTTACACGCCTTGTTTTTTATACACTGATAGAAAGCATTTCCTTTGTTCACATTTTTTTTTCTACACACTATTAGACAACATGCCTATAGGATTCGAATATCATTGACCATTTGCTCAACTTGTGCTATTATTGTGCGACTGTTATGTAACATACCCTTTGCTAATCTTGATACCATGGCTATAAGGTTTAATGAATCAACGACTTCATTGTTCTTTTGCACTGTATCTCTTAGATAGCATGCCTATAGGGATGAAGTGTTATAAAATTAAGTCTAACTGTCAATTTCTAGAAAGCCTGCCTATAGGGTGTTTTATTGACGCTCCTATTATGTCTATAGAGTACTGTCACCTGCCTAAGATGCATCTTTATAGAGATCGGGATTGGTAATTCAGAGTCCTGGGATTGTTTTCACTACCTTATAACAAAATGATTAGAAACTATGTCTATAGGACTTGTAGCGCTCTAATTTGCCTATACGCTAGTCCAGAAATTATAGCACCGCCTCCCTAATATTGGAATCCCGAATCATATAGAAATCATGCCTATAGGACTTAATGATTCCAATACGTCTTAATATAGCCTGTAATATGAACATGCTCGCATGCATTTATTACTTACATGTAGAGGACAACTTGAGCCATTTATTTGTTTTTATGTGCAGTCCTACATGTTTTGAATGTCGCTTAGATTTATCATTTTTGAGCAACCTAAATAAAGTATAGAAAGATCCTAATAGTAGGTTCATGTAACGACCCGACCGGTCGTTCCGTGAGATTTACCCTGTTTTCCCCATTTCTGCATTTGTTATATATTGCTAGCCTATTTTTGTTATATTAGGTCAGTTGGTTTGGGTATGGAGTGGTTATAGTGAGAATTTAGCCATTTAGTCTCTTAAAGTAGCCTAATAGTTGAGAAAGTCAACTCAGGGTTGACTTATTGGTGACCAACCTCAGAATGCAGATTTTATGGCTCGGATAGCTTCTTTAGGTGATTAGGGACTTAGGAGTGTGTTCGGAATGATGTTTTCATGTCCGGTGTAGAATTAGGCTTGAATTGGCGAAAGTTAGTTTTTGGTGATTTTTGATCGGTAATGAAAAATAGGCTATCGAGGTCGGAATGGAATTCCAGATGTTGGACGAGGTTCGTAGTGTCATTTTGGATATGTATGCAAAATTTCAGGTCAATCAGAGGTGTTTTGGTTGGTTTCGGGTAGATGGCGAAATTTGGAAGTTTCAAAGTTCATAGGCTTGAATTTGATGTGATTTTGGTGTTGTTCCGTTGTTTTTGGTGTTTAGAAGACTCGATTAAGTTTGAATGATGTTATGGGATATGTTGGTATGTTTGGTTGAGGTCCCAAAGGCCTCAAGTGTGTTTCGGGTGGTTAACAGACCAACTCTTGGCTTGAAAACTGGGCAGATTTTGCTGGTGTGAGGTTCTGGTTTCCTTCTACGCGATCGCAGGAGGATGTTTGCGATCGCGTAGAGTAAAAGAGTGGGGCAGGAATTTTCTTCTATGCGATCACGTGGTTAGGATTGTGATCGCATAGGTTGGTCAGGAAAGGCAGTGCGATCTCGTGGGTATTTATGCGATCGCGTTGAGTATTCTGAGGCGCGTGTGTGGGGTGGAGAGTTGTTCTATGCGATTGCGTGTATTGGTCTGCGATCGCATTGGTTGGCTGGTCCGTGCATCGCGATCGCGTGCCTAGTGTCGCGATCGCACTTAGGAAAATTTAATGGCTGGGCAGAATGTTTTAAAGGCCATTTATGCGAGAATAGCTCATTTTTCTCCATTTTTGAACGAATTGGGAGTTCTTTTGAGAGGGTTTGAAGAGGAAATTAAAGGGAATCACTTGGAGGTAAGGTTTTAAACTTCATAACTCGTTTATATGTCATTTTCTATGTAATTAAACCATAAAATTTGCTGGAATTAAACCCAAATTGGGGAAGAAGGGTGCATGGAAATTTGATTTTTCTTTTGAGGATTTGAGTGGGCAATTGTGGTCCGATTTTAGTGTTCTTGGTATTTATAGAATTGTGGGAGGGCGAGGATTCTAGTGATGCAAATTTTATCGAATTACCAGACGTGGGCCCAGGGCTCGGGTTTGGCCGAATTTCGAGATTCTTGTATAATTTGATAGTTTTCGATTGAGTTGTGTTCTTTTGGTATATATTGATGATGTTAAACTGGTTTTGGCTAGATTCAGAGCAATGGGGAGTCAATTTGAGGGGTAAGAGCATTGCGGACTAGTGTTGTAGCCCGATGGAGTTAAGTAATGGTTATAAATCTTGTCATGAGGGTATGAAACCCCGGACTATATATTTCTCACTGATTTTGGAAAGGCGCACATGTCGGATGACGAGTGTGTGGCGCGTACTAATTTTTGGATTGGACTAGGTCCTCACCGTGGCAACTAATGAGTTGCATATTTTACTCAAAACCTTATGTTAAATTATGTTCTAAAGATTGTTGAAATATTTGGGCTATAAGCCGTGTTTGGGGCCTCGTGCCGATCTGTTTGGACCCCTTGGGGCCTTTTTACTGCTGTTTTCCTCACTATCGGTTTCAAGTTGTTAAAAATATGCATTCTTCAAAGGATTTTTTTGAAGTTGGTTTTAAGGCATGATGATTTCGTATATCTATGTTTACACTATTGGAAAGTAAGGCTGGGTATATTGTTATTTGATGACATTGATTTCATGTGTTTCCTTGCTGCTTAGACTTGATTTATTTTCATTACTACTGAGTTGGCATACTCACATTACTCGTTGCACCTCTGTGTGCAGATTCAGGTGCAGATATCGAGCATTAGTCGTTTATTTCGCGCGGAGCCGGATTGCGGGATATAGAGGTAGCTGTTCAGCGTCCGCAACATCTCTGTTTTCCCTTCTTGTTGTATCTAGCTTTCATTCGGAGGTTTTGTATTATAATACTGTATTCTGGCTTATTCCTCTAGAGGCTCATGACTTGTTGGCTCCGAGTTTTGGGATTGGTGGCACTGTTTATTGGTCTACTTTATTTAGTAAATTCTGTATATTTATGAAACGCTTGGATTTTGAAACAAATTGTGAGCATGTGTTAGTTGACTAGCCTAGTTCCACGATAGGCGTCATCACGGCCGGTTTAGGATTTGGGGTCGTGACAGTCCAAAGCCTTCTGGACCATCCGCATGGGACGAGTAGCGCACACATAGGACACGACTTAGAACTGAAAAAAATGCTTTAGGTAAACAACTTTAACATAGTAATTATGTCACGACCCCAGTTCGGCCTCCGTGAACATGTCGTGATGGCACCTAGTCCCTATAACTAGGTAAGCCTAGCAATGCGGAATATCAACATAACTTGCGAAATAAATTAAGTAAAAGAAAGCTGAACAATCTAAAAGAAAGACTGTATATAAATGCCACTTGGCATATATAACCCAAAATAATACGGAAGTCTACAACATCACCCTAAAACCCGGAAACTCACGGGAACCACAGGCTAACAGAATATAATACTCTGCTCGAACTCCAGAATGTCTATACAAACCGTAAGGAAGGATAAACTTTTCACAAAAGCTAGAATAAGATAGAAACTCCTGGTCTGCGGACGCGGAAGATGTACCTGGAAGTCTCTGTTGTATCTCTCAACTTCGGGGACAGTGCGCCTGAGTGGAGGTACCTGGATCTGCGCATAAAAAACATGCGCAGGAAAGGGCATGAGTACACCACAACGGTACTCAGTAAGTGCCAAGCCTAACCTCGGTCGGGTAGTGACGAGGAAGGTCAGGGCCCTACTAAGGTCAACAATATAATAGGGATTTACAGTATGAAAACAGACAGTAATAAATGAATACATCAGTGAAGTAAGTCAGGTCAAACAAGGCAATAAGAAAACACAAGAACAGAGTAAACACGGAGTACGAACAGCTCAACAACAATGGTAACAATGAGGATCTACCAAGATACCGTCTTGTAGTCCTTTTCTCAACTGTCTAATGGATCTCCCGGGATACCGTACTGTAGTCCATCATATATATAACCAAAGGATCATCATCTGTGCAGGGGGGATCTCTCGAGATACCGTCCCGTAGTCCCAAAATAAATATGCAGGAGGATCTCATTGGATCACGTCCCGTAGTCCCAAAGTAAATATGCAGGGGGATTTACCAGGATAATGTCCCGTAGTCCCAAAGTAAATATGCAGGGGGATCTCCCGGAATAACGTTCCATAGTCCCAAAGTAAATATGCAAGGGGATCTCTCGGAATAACGTTCTGTAGTCCCCAAGTAAATACACATGCATAACAAGAAGACATTCAGAATTAGAGTGCATAAATACAAGGCAACAAGTAATTCTAGTCTAACATGCTTCACGTAGTGCAGTTAAGGAAATTTAAGCAAATAGGCAATTCAGGGCAACTAGGCATGATTTTCTAAGCTAACATAGACTATAGTTGCAATTAGAATAAAACAGGTAGGAAAGAAACTCAGGCTAAATATTTAAAGTAAAAACCGGATTTTCAACAATTAGCACAAGTACGCGCTCGTCACATCACGTACAAGGCATTCAATTAAAAAATATCACATCCTAAGGGGTAAGGTCCCCCACACAAGGTTAGACAAGCCACTTACCTTGAACCGGCTCAAAATCAACTCGAAACCACACGTTTGCCACGAGTATCGGACTCCAAATGGCCCAAATCTATACAAATCAATTACATATCGTACATGACAGTTCATGCAACTGATCTTTTACCGTTTAATTCAAGCTAAGGCGCGAAATTAGGTAAAATAACCAAAATGTCCCTCAGGCCAGCATCTCAGAATCGGATAAATTTTACATTTTTAGAACCCTTGCACTCTCACGAGTCCAACCATATAAAAATCTCTCAAATCAGAGGTCAATCACCCACTCAAAATCAATTATTTGGACTATGAAGTATTACCAATTTGCCATGCAAAACCCGAAATTAGAAGAGGAATTTGTGATTAGATTAGCGGGTTATAATCAAAAAGGAGTTTAGAATCATTACCCAATCTAAAAGAAAGACTGTATATAAATGCCACTTGGCATATACAACCCAAAATAATACGGAAGTCAACAACATCACTCCAAAAATGGAAACTCACGGGAACCACAGGCTAACAGAATATAATACACTGCTCTAACTTCAGAATGTCTGTACAACCATAAGAAAGGATAAACTTTTCACAAAAGCTGGAATAAGATAGAGACTCCTGGTCTGCGGATGCGGAAGATGTACCTCGAAGTCTCTACTGTATATCTCAATCTCGGGGATAGTGCGACTAAGTGGAGGTACCTGGATCTGCACATGAAAAACATGCGCAGGAAAGGGCATGAGTACACCACAGCGGTACTCAGTAAGTGCGAAGCCTAACCTCGGTCAAGTAGTGACGAGGAAGGTCAAGGCCCTACTGAGGTCAACAATATAATAGGGATTTACAGTATGAAATCAGACAGTAATAATGAATACAACAGTGAAGTAAGTCAGGTCAAACAAGGCAATAAGAAAACACAAGAACAGAGTAAACACGGAGTATGAACAGCTCAACAACAATGGTAACAATGAGGATCTCCCAGGATACTGTCCTGTAGTCCTTTTTTCAACTATCTAGTGGATCTCCCGGGATACCGTCCCGTAGTCCATCATATATATAACCGAAGGATCATCATCTGTGCAGGGGGGATCTCCCGGGATACCGTCTCGTAGTCCCAAAGTAAATATGCAGGAGGATCTCCCGGGATAATGTCCTGTAGTCCCAAAGTAAATATGCAGGGGAGTCTCCTGGGATAACGTCCCGTAGTCCCAAAGTAAATGTGCAGGGGATCCCCCGGGATAACGTCCCGTAGTCCCAAAGTAAATATGCAGAGGGATCTCCTGGGATAACGTCCCGTAGTCCCAAAGTAAATATGCAGGGGGATCTCCCGGAATAACGTTCTGTAGTCCCAAAGTAATATGCAGAGGGATCTCCCGGAATAACATTCTATAGTTCCAAAGTAAATATGCAGGGGGATCTCCCGGAATAACGTTCCGTAGTGCCCAAGTAAATATATAGGCACAACAAGAAGACGTTCAGTATTAGAGTGCATAAATACGAGGCAACAAGTAATTCTAGTCTAAGATGCTTCACGTAGTGCAGTTAAGGCAATTTAAGCAAATAGACAATTCAGAGAAACTAAGCATGATTTTCTAAGCTAATATAGACTATAGTTGCAATTAGAATAAAACAGGTAGACAAGATACTCAGGCTAAATATTTAAAGTAAAAACCGGATTTTCAACAAGTAGCACAAGTACGCGCTCGTCACATCACGTATAAGGCATTCAATTAAAAAATATCACATCCTAAGGGGTAAGGTCCCCCACCCAAGGTTAGACAAGCCACTTACCTTGAACTGGCTCAAAATCAACTCGAAACCACACGTTTGCCACGAGTATCAAACTCCAAATGGCCCAAATCTATACAAATCAATTACATATCGTACATAACATCTCATGCAACTGATCTTTTACCGTTTAATTCAAGCTAAGGCGCGAAATTAGGTAAAATAACCAAAATGCCCCTCAGGCCAGCATCTCGAAATCGTAAAATTTTACATTTTCAGAACCCTCGCACTCTCACAAGTCCAACCATATAAAAATCTCTCAAATCAGAGGTCAATCACCCACTCAAAATCAATTATTTGGACTATGAAGTCTTACCTATTTGCCATGCCAAACCCGAAATTAGAAGAGGAATTTGTGATTATATTAGCGAGTTATAATAAAAAAGGAGTTTAGAATCATTACCCAATCGTTGCCTCTGAAAAACCCTTGAAATCTCTCAAATCTGAGCTCTCAAGCTTGAGTTTTGATAAAAATGGATAACTCTCGGATTTTGAGATGTTTATACTATCCAGTCATTTACACAATCGCGAACACGGAGGAAGTCACGCATTCGCGAAGAAGAAAAATGGAGGCTGCCAAGATAGCTCTTCGCGATCGCGAGGAGCAGTACGCGAGCACGAACGCCTGAGCTGACAAGGTTACGCGAACGCGACACGGGGAATGCAAACGTGATGAATAAAATAGGCTCAGCCCTCAGGGCCAAATAGAGCTACTCGCGAACGCGATGGAGGAAGAGGTGAAGCTATGCGAACGCGGAGGGACTGGTTGCGAACACGAAGAGAAAAACTGGTCCTCCTCCTAAATTACTCTACGTGAATGCGTGGAGGAGACACGAACGCGTAGAATAAAAGTTCCAGGTGGTCAAATAAGTCTTCGCGAGCACGAAGGGAAGCTCGCGAACGCGATGAAAGCGCACCAGAAACAGCAACAACAGTTCAAAAATAGGAGGAAATGGCCCGTTGAGCATCCCAAACACACCCGAGGCCCCCTGGGACCTCAACCAAACATACGAACATATCCCATAACATCATTCAAACTTGTGCCAATCCTTAAACCACCTAAAACAACATTGGAATCTCGAATTAAACAAGGATTTGAGCCTAAGAACTTTCAATTTCATCAAAACACGCTTTCGATCAAAAACCTAACCAAAACACGTCCGAATGACCTCAAATTTTGCACACATATTCCAAATGACATGACGGAACTACTGGAACTCCATTCCGACCCTCGGGTAAAAATCTCACTATCGGACCGGAACTTAAAAAATTCAAACTTCGGCATTTCAAGCCTAAATGAGCTACGGATTTCCAAAATGCATTCCAAACACGCTCCCAACCCCGAAATCACCCAACAAAGCTAACGAAATCATCGAATTTCCATTGCGAGGCCGTCTTCACACTGCTCCGACTACGGGCAACTTTCCAACACTTAAGCTCTCATTTGGGGACTAAGTGTCCCAAAACTCTCCGAAACTCAAAACCGAACGTCCCGGCAATTCAATTTAGCAGAAATAGACTTGGGGAAAATAGTTAATAGGGGATCGGGGCGTTAATTCTTAAGATGACCGGCCGAGTCGTCACATCCTCCTACACTTAAAAATTCGTTCGTCCTCGAACGATTATAAAGACATACCTGAAGTAGTGAAAAGATGAGGGTAACTGTTGCGCATATCCTGCTCGGTCTCCCAGGTCGCCTCCTCAGTTGGCTGACCCCGCCACTGAACCTGTACTGAAGCAATGTTCTTCGACCTGAGCTTTCTAACCTACTTGTCCAATATAGCTACATGCTCCTCAACATATGATAAATCCTTGTCCAATTGAACTGAGCTGAAATCCAAAACATGAGACGGGTCACCCTGATACCTCTGGAGCATCGAAACATGAAATACCAGATGAACTCCTGCCAAGCTGATAGGTAAGGCAAGCTCATAAGAAACCTCCCCAACACGCCTCAATATCTCAAAAGGGCCAATAAACCTCGAACTCAACTTCCCTTTCTTCCCAAATCTCATAACGCCCTTCATAGGCGAAACCCGAAGCAGAACCCGCTCTCCGACCATATATGAAATATCACGACCCTTCCGATCCGTGTAACTCTTCTATCTGGACTGGGCTGTGCAGAGTTTATCCTGAATAACCTTGAACTTCTCCAATGAATCCTGAACCAACTCTGTGCCAAATAGCCTGGCTCACCCGGCTCAAACCAACCCATCGGAGATCTGCACCTCCTACCATATAAAGCCTCACACGGCGCCATCTGAATGCTGGATTGATAACTTTTGTTGTAAGCAAACTCTGCCAAGGGCAAGATTTGATCCCAAGACCCCCCAAACTCAATCAAACAAGCACAAAGCATATCCTCAAGAATCTGAATAGTTTGCTCATAATGTCCGTCCGTCTGGGGGTGAAATGTTGTGCTCAACTCCACCCTGGTACCTAACTCCTGCTGAATGGCTCTCCAGAACCGTCAAGTGAACTTAGTACCTCTGTCTGAAATAATAGAAACTGGAATACCATGCAGACAAACGATAGCCCAAATATAAATCTCCGCCAGCCGCTCCTATGAATAAGTAGTTAGTACCAGAATGAAATGGGCTGATTTGGTCAGCCGATCCACAATCACCCAAATAGCATCATGCTTCCTCAAAGTCCGAGGAAGTCCAACAACAAAGTGCATGGTGATACGCTCCCACTTCCACTCTGGAAGCTCAATCTGCTGAAGTAACCCTCCCGGTCTCTAATGCTCACATTTGACCTGCTGACAGTTGAGACACTTGGCTACAAACTCTGCTATATCCCTCTTCATTCTTCGCCACCAATAGTGCTTCCTCAAATCCTTATACATCTTCGTAGTACCTGGATGGATGGAATACCGAGAACTATGGGCCTCTGCTAAAATCAACTCCCGAAGCCCATCAACATTGGTCACACAAATCCGACCACGCATCCTCAATACCCCGTCATTTCCAATGGTCACATCTCTGGCATCACTATGGTGGACCGTGTCCTTGAGGACAAGTAAATGAGGATCATCATACTGCCGCTCCCTGATATGATCGAATAAGGAAGACCAATAAACCACACAAGCTAATACCCGACAAGTCTTAGAAAGATCCAATCTCACGAACTGACTGGCTAAGGACTGAACATCGAAGGCTAGAGGCCTCTCAGCTGCATGAAGGTATGCCAAACTCCCCAAACCCTCCGCCCGGCGACTCAAGGCGTTGACCACCACATTGGCCTTCCCCGGGTGGTATAATATAGTGATGACATAGTCCTTTAGCAACTCTAACCATCTACGCTGGCACAAATTTAGATCCTTCTGCTTGAATATGTGCTGTAAATTTTGGTGCTCAGTATAAATCTCACAAGGCACACCGTACAAATAATGACGCCAGATCGTCAAGGCATGAACAATGGAAGCTAACTCAAGGTCATGGACATGGTAATTCTTCTCATGTATCTTCAACTGTCTGGACGCGTAGGCAATCACCCTACCGTCCTGTATCAGCACCGCTCCAAGGCCAACTCGCGAGGCATCACAGTAAACTGTATAAGACCCCAAACCAGTAGGCAATATCAAGATTGGGGATGTAGTCAAAGTTGTCTTGAGCTTCTGAAAGATCACCTCACACTCTTATGTCCACTGAAATGGAGCACCCTTCTAGGTCAATCTAGTCATAGGGGCTGTAATCGATGAAAATCCCTCCACAAAACGGCGGTAGTAACCTGCCAATCCAAGGAAAATGCGAATCTCTGTAACTGAGGACAGCCTGGGCCAACTCTGCACGGCCTCTACCTTCTTCGGATCCACTCGAATGCCCTCACTCGATACCACATGGCCTAAGAATGCCACAAAACTTAACCAAAACTCACATTTTTGAGAACTTTGCATACAACTTCTTCTCTCTCAAGGTCTGAAGCACTATCCTCAGGTGCTGCTCATGATCTCCCCGACTCCGGGAGTAAACCAGAATATCATATATGAAAACAATGACGAACGAGTCGAGATATGGCCTGAACACACTGTGCATCAAATGCATAAATGATGCGAGGGCATTAGTCAGCCCGAATGACATAACTAGAGACTCGTAATGGCCATACTGAGTCCTGAAAGCAGTCTTCGGGATATCCGGCTCCCGAATATTCAACTGATGGTAACCTGAGCGCAAATCAATCTTAGAAAATACCTGTACACCCTGAAGCTGGTCAAATAGATCATCAATACGAGGCAAGGGATAACGAGTCTTCACTGTAACCCTGTTCAACTGGCGATAATCAATACACATGTGCATAGAACCATCATTTTTCTTCACAAATAAGACATAAGCACCCCAAGGTGAAACAATGGGTCGAATAAAACCCTTATCAAGCAATTTTTGTAACTCATCCTTCAACTCCTTCAACTCAGGAGGGGCCATACGGTAAGGAGGAATGGAAATGGGCTGAGTGCCCGGCAACAAATCAGTGCCAAAATCAATGTCTCTATTAGGTGGCATGCCCGGAAGATCAGCTGGAAATACATCAGGATAATCCCGTACCACTGGAACTAAATCAACAGAACGGGTATCAACACTGACATCTCTCACATAAGCCAAATACGCGGCACACCCCTTCTCAACCATACGCTGAGATCTATGAAAAGAGATAACTCTACTAGGAGTGTGATATAAAGTACCACTCTACTCAACACGCAGAACACCTGGCATAGCCAGCGTCATGGTCTTGGCATGACAATTAATAATAGCATAATGGGGTGACAACCAGTCCATGCCCATGATAATATCAAAATCCACCATATCAAGTAACAATAAATCCGCACTGGTCTCAAAACCACGAATAGTAACCAAACACGATAGATAAACGTAGTCCACAACAAGAGAATCCCCCACAGGAGTAGAAACATAAACAGGAGAACCCAAATAATCTTGGGCTATACCCAAATGCGAAGCAAAATAAGAAGACACATAAGAATACGTGGATCCTGGATCGAAGAGATCCGATGCATCCCTGTGACAAACCAGTATAATACCTGTGATGACAGAATCGGAGGCAACAACCTCGGTACGAGCAGGAATAGCATAATATTTGTCTTGGCCTCCCCCTCGAGGGTGACCTCTACCTCCCCGTCATCCTCCCCTAGCTGGCTGGGCAGGTGGGGTAGCAGCTGGAGCTGTGATCATGGCCTGAGAACCCTACTGAGCACGCTGTGGCTGAAAAGTCTGTGAAGATGCACCCATAATAAGTCTGGGGTAATCCTTAACCATATGGCGTGTATTTCCACACTCGAAACAAACTCTGGGAGGGCGTGGCGGCTGTGACTGGCTAGGACCAGGTCTGCTAGACTGACCTCTGAAAGCACCCCGCGCAGGAGGCAGGCTAGAAATTGGAGGGATATAGTAAGGCTCCTGAAGCCTGTGTGGCGCTGGGGTACCACTGGCTGCTGGAAGAGCTGAATGAACTGGGCGGACCATATAATCCCTACCATGATGACCTGCTGCTGGGGTACGGGCAACAGAGTAGTGGCCCGACTCTCAAGACCTCTTGGCCTCCCTCTCCTCTCGCTCCCTAGCGAGCATACCCTCGATTCTCCTAGCAATGCTCACTACTTACCGATAAGGAATGTCCATCTCCAAATCTCGAGCCATGCTAGATCTGATGGGTGGGACAAGACCCTCAATGAACCGGTGAATCCTCTCGTGGACAGTAGCAACCAAAGCCGGTGCATGCCTAGCCAATCTGGTGTAACGGATAACATACGCTGAAACTGTCATAGCACCCTGGTGCAAATACTCAAACTCTGCGCGCTATGTGTCCCTGAGGCTCTGAGGCACAAACTCTCTTAAGAACATATCTGAGAACTGGGTCCAGGTCAATGAAGCAGCCTCGTCTGGACTGTCTAACTCATAGGTGCGCCACAAATAACAGGCAGCTCCGCGAAGATGGAAGGTAGTAAAGGAAACTCCACTAGATCTGGCTATGCCCATAGTGCGAAGAATACGGTGACACTCCTCTAGAAACCCCAAGGCATCATCTGATGCTAGTCCACTGAATACCGGAGGGTCATACTTCTTGAACCGCTCAAGTCTCCGCTGCTCGTCCTCTGAAGCAGCTGACCCTTCCTCGAGCTGAACAGGAACTACAGGTGGCACATGAATGACCTCTAGGACTTGCTTCACATGCACTCGCTGCTCAGGAGTGTGGGCGGCGGGATTCTATGCTCCTCCCCCAGCCTGAGATGTGGCTGCAGCAAGGGGAAGCAAGCCTGCCTGAGCCAGAGTGGTGTACATGGACATGAACTAAGTTAATGTCTCCTGAAGGGATGGAGTAGTAGTGGCAATAGGCGTATCAGGTGTCTGGACCTCGGCTGGATCTGCTGGTGGTACCTCGGCGGCAGCTCGCGCAGGTGCTCTCGATGCACCACGTGCGAGTCCTCGGCCCCGGCCTCTGACGGCTGTTGTAGGGGGCACGGGCGCCTGATCGTCCCGAGTAGCACGTGTCCTCACCATCTGTGAGAGAATAGAAAACAGTGGTTTAGAATTGATGTCAAAAATATTGCACGGCAAGGAAATAAATAAAGTGAAGATTTTTCCTAAACAGTTACATAGCCTCTCGTAGATAAGTACAGACATCTCTGTACCGATCAATGAGACTCTAATAAATCTGCATGTGTTCCGTGATTCCTATGAACCTAGAGCTATGATACCAACTTGTCATGACCCCAGTTTGCCCTCCGTGAACATGTCGTGATGGCACCTAATCCCTATAACTAGGTAAGCCTAGCAATGCGGACAACATAACTTGCAAAATAAATTAAGTAAAAGAAAGCTGAACAATCTAAAAGAAAGACTGTATATAAATGCCACTTGGCATATACAACCCAAAATAATACGGAAGTCAACAACATCACTCCAAAACTGGAAACTCACGGGAACCACAGGCTAACAGAATATAATACACTGCTCTAACTTCAGAATGTCTATACAACCATAAGAAAGGATAAACTTTTCACAAAAGCTGGAATAAGATAGAGACTCCTGGTCTACGGATGCGGAAGATATACCTCGAAGTCTCTACTGTATCTCTAAATCTCGGGGATAGTGCGACTAAGTGGAGGTACCTGGATCTGCACATGAAAAACATGCGCAGGAAAGGGCATGAGTACACCACAACGGTACTTAGTAAGTGCGAAGCCTAACCTCGGTCAAGTAGTGACGAGGAAGGTCAAGGCCCTACTGAGGTCAACAATATAATAGGGATTTACAGTATGAAATCAGACAGTAATAATGAATACAACAGTGAAGTAAGTCAGGTCAAACAAGGCAATAAGAAAACACAAGAATAGAGTAAACACGGAGTATGTACAGCTCAACAACAATGGTAACAATGAGGATCTCCCAGGATACTCTCCTGTAGTCCTTTTCTCAACTGTCTAGTGGATCTCCCGGGATACCGTCCCGTAGTCCATCATATATAAAACCGAAGGATCATCATCTGTGCAGGGGGAATCTCCCGGGATACCGTCCCGTAGTCCCAAAGTAAATGTGCAGGGGATCCCCTGGGATAACGTCCCGTAGTCCCAAAGTAAATATGCAGAGGGATCTCCTGGGATAACAGTCCCGTAGTCCCAAAGTAAATATGCAGGGGGATCTCCCGGAATAACGTTCTGTAGTCCCAAAGTAATATGCAGGGGGATCTCCCGGAATAACATTCTATAGTTCCAAAGTAAATATGCAGGGGGATCTCCCGGAATAACGTTCCGTAGTGCCCAAGTAAATATACAGGCACAACAAGAAGACGTTCAGAATTAGAGTGCATAAATACGAGGAAACAAGTAATTCTAGTCTAAGATGCTTCACGTAGTGCAATTAAGGCAATTTAAGCAAATAGGCAATTCAGAGAAACTAAGCATGATTTTCTAAGCTAATATAGACTATAGTTGCAATTAGAATAAAACAGGTAGAAAAGATACTCAGGCTAAATATTTAAAGTAAAATCTGTATTTTCAACAATTAGCACAAGTACGTGCTCGTCACCTCACGTACAAGGCATTCAATTACAAAATATCACATCCTAAGGGGTAAGGTCCCGCACACAAGGTTAGATAAGCCACTAACCTCGAACCAGCTCAAAATCAACTCGAAACCACACGTTTGCCACGAGTATCCGACTCCAAATGGCCCAAAGCTATACAATTCAATTACATATCGTAAATAACATCTCATGCAACTGATTTTTTACTATTTAATTCAAGCTACAGCGCGAAATTAGGTAAAATAACCAAAACTCCACCCTGGCCAGCATCTCGAAATCGGATAAATTTTACATTTTTAGAACCCTCGCACTCTCACGAGTCCAACCATATAAAAATATCTCAAATCGGAGGTTAATCACCCACTCAAAATTCAATAATTTGTACTATGAAGTCTTACCCATTTTCCATGCAAAACCCGAAATTAGAAGAGAAATTCGTGATTAGATTAGAGGGTTATAAGCAAAAAGGAGTTTAGAATCATTACCCAATCGTTGCCTCAGAAAAACCCTCGAAATCTCTCTCAAATCGGAGCTCTCAAGCTTGAGTTTTGGTAAAAATCGCTAACCCTCGGATTTTGAGATGTTTATACTATCCAGTCATTTACTGAATCGCGAACGCAGAGGAAGTCACGCATTTGCGAAGAAGAAAAATGGGGGAAGCCAAGATTGCTCTTCGCGATCGCGAGGAGCAGTACGCGAACGCGAAGGCCTGAGCTGACAAGGTTACGCGAACGCGACACGGGGAATGCGAACACGATGAATAAAATAGGCTCAGCCCTCAGGGCCAAATAGAGCTACACGAACGTGATGGCTAAGTCGCGAACGCGATGGAGGAAGAGGTGAAGCTATGTGAACGCGGAGGGATCGGTTGAGAACGCGAAGAGAAAAACTGGCCCTCCTCCAAAATTACTCTGCGCTAACGTGTGGAGGAGGACGCGAACGTGAAGAAGAAAAGTTCCAGGTGGTCAAATAAGCCTTCGCAAGCGTGAAGGGAAGCTCGCAAACGTGATGAAGGCACACCAGAAACAACAACAGCAGTTCAAAAATAGGAGGAAATGGCCCGTTGAACATCTGAAACACACCCGAGGCCTCCCGTGACCTCAACTAAACCTACGGACATATCCCATAACATCATTCAAACTAGTACCAATCCTTAAACCACCTAAAACAACATTGGAATCTCGAATTAAACAAGGATTTGAGCCTAAGAACTTCCAATTTCATCAAAACACGCTTTCGATAAAAAACCTAACCAAAACACGTCCGAATGACCTAAAATTTTGCACATACATCCCAAATGATATGACGGAATTACTGAAACTTCCGAAACTCCATTCCGACCCTCGGATCAAAATCTCATTATCGGACCGGAACTTCAAAAATTTAAACTTCGGCATTTCAAGCCTAAATGAGCTACGAATTTCCAAAATGCATTCCGAACAAGCTCCCAATCCCGAAATCACCCAACAGAGCTAACGGACCCATCGGATTTCCATTCCGAGGTTGTCTTCACACTGCTCCGACTACGGGAAACTTTCCAACACTTAAGCTCTCATTTGGGGATTAAGTGTCCCAAAACTCTCCGAAACTCAAAGTCGAACGTCTCGGCAATTCAATTGAGCAGAAATGGACTGGGGAAAAATAGTTAATAGAGGATCGGGGTGTTAATTCTTAAGACGACCGACCGGGTCGTCACAAATTAGGTAGGAGGAGATGACAGTCTGTGTCCGCTGAATAATATGAGCAACTCCTATCTAAAAGGAGTTGCGAAGTATTATTTATGTTGCACGGGGTGATGCTTTAGGCTAAAAAACTTAGGACCCCTCCATTTTTTCTTTATATACTCGATATCTACATTTAGTCAGTTGAACATTGTAGTTGTACAGTTGTAGTTCTTAAGATTTGTACCAATTGTGTTATAATAAACTTCTTCTACCTGTACGTACTCTTTGTTTATTTGATCACCAAGTTTAGTTACATAATCAAAATAGTTCTATGTTTAGTTGGGACCCATAATTATGGACCTCGAGGAGTGCCCAAAACCTTCTCTTTGAGGTAATTTGATCCCTTACCCGATCTTTGGTGACGTTGACCAGTCAAACAAAGTTATTTGCACAATAGGTTCCCTAAAGCACCTTAAAATCGTTAGGTGGCGACTCTTCTCTTTTAATAACAATTTAAATGATTCATCACATGTCGAAACCCGCTTTCGCTAGAAAAAAGGGGAGCGACAGTATTTCCATTATCAATTGCAATTTTCTCACTATCAACAACAGAAGAGTTCAATTAATGGAAAAAAATAGAACAGTAAACAGTATTGTAATTAATAATAAACAGTACGTTTAATAAACAAAAACCAAAGTTTTATATATACTGTTTCACAAGAAAATAATGAATTTTTATGTTCTTGAAATCGTTTTTGAATTTCAATACTCCGATGAACTTTTTATATCCTCAAATCAGAAATAGAAAAATTTAGAAGGAGTAGAAAACCACAAAGGTTTTTAATCTCCGAAAATAGAATACAGATTACAGTATAAATATAAATTTCCTTAAGATTGTTAGTCAATCTATATTATTATAATATAATATTATGAAACAGTAAATTTTTGTAACATAAAATGCAGACAAGAAAAACAAAAATACGACAGAAACTGGAGATTGTGAGAAACTAGAATCAGTAAATATACTTCGGAATAAAATCAAGCCCACTGAATGCAGAGTGTGTACTTAAGGAAATTATTCCCCTTATGTACTCGAGGTGGTGGAATATTATCCTTCCAGGATAGAACGATTTAACTCACCAGAGTATCAGTACCAAAAATGCCGGTTAACATCGAACCACTTAATGCCTATAAATCATACTGGAAATTTACTTGTCCAGAAGAAGGAGAAGAAGTTCAGAAAATTTCATGAGGAAAGTTTCTGGGAACAAGGCATATTTATAGTCATTTTCTGGCACGATTTCTGAAAAGCTTGCAACCTTTCAGAAACAGCCATGGCTATTGGAACAAGCAGGAACAATTCGCTTTTCAAATATTTTGGGAATTTTTTTTTAAATAATCTAGGAAAGAAATGGATCGGGTCGCGTCACAAGTCCTGGGTTATTTCGGGTTGATTTTTCGCTAACAAATTAAATAATTGAAAGAAATTTTGTCCAAAAAAATAATAAATCAATCGAACTCTGACCAAATCCTAACCGAATCCTAATTCAAAGCCGAATCCAAGCCAAGCGAGAAAAGACGACGAAGGCGTGAGGCTTACCTTCTTTCCAACCCATTTAACACCAAGGGAAGTTCTTTCTTGATATAAGCGCGTTCCCTTTTCTTTCCATAACCAATGGGGGACAATTGCTTTTTCCAAACATAAGGGAGCTCACTTTCCCTTCACATTTCTTCCCTTTATTTTCCATTCAACAATATTTTAATCCCAATAGAAATAGAATAGTCTCATGAAAACCACCCTAGAAAAGGGGTACCAAACTCATGAAAATCGTCCATAAGTAGGAGTTTTGTTGACTTTTGTACTACTTGAATGAATTTTTATACATGTGAATAAATGTTCGTATGATTGCATGACACATTGAATCGGAGGCAGATGGAAGATAAAGCGAGTTAAAACTAGGTCCGAGGACAATACCTTTAGTTGGCACAGGGAAGATCCCGAAGGGACACAGTTAACAGAAGCAAATGAACGTTTTTCACCAGATGACATTTGATGAAGAATATTCCTCTGTATCAAATAACACAACCGTTGTAGAGAATTGTAGCATTCATGGCATGCCGTTACATATTCATCAATAGCCCCCATTATTGTCATGTAAGAGGGATTAATCCTAAGACCTTGTCCCTAGGTATAACTATAAATAATTACTTGAAAAACCATTGTAAGAGACAAAAATTATGACAAACTTATGCTATACACTATTTCCAAGCTAAATAATACTTTATTTTCTGCCTGACATTGTTCTTATTGCTGCATTCGGAATCCTTGCTCCCGGAACCAAGATATATGCTATTTATCTTGATTTCAATGCTAAGATTGAATTTTATTTAATTTATTTATCATTTTGAGATCAAATCAATTCGCTTGTATATAAACCATGCTATACATTCATCTGTACAATTTTACGGGTAAATAATTTGGCACCCACCGTAGGGCTTAAACAATTGTGTAATTTGTTGATCCTTGCATCTATTACTAACCTGTTTTATTCTTTGTTTATTAGCAAAAATCGTACACTATGCCAGCTAACGATGTCAACATCGCATAGAACACTGATAAACAAGAAAAATCTGCCTCAACACGAGGATTCGATCAAAGACACCCGCAACAAGGAGAATGAAACAATGCTCCATGGCGGGGCTTATCCCCGACATGTATGGGAGGCGAATCCCGATGATGTTAAGGACGAGCACAATATGGAAAAAGTGACGATCTTGAGAGAACATAAAAATTCCATGATAGGCCATCTCTCACGGTAAGACCAGGCCATTACAGAAGTAAGGCAAGCATTGTCAGGTGCTTCCAACAACGCGAATGGAAGAGGTCGTGTTCCTCCTGGTTCTCCCGCAAATCAAACGTAGTAAAGGGTTGATAAAAACACCCCGAAGGGTTAGGTCGGCATCGGAAAATAGCTTAAGCCTATATAAAGACTGATCTGAAGGAGGAGGAAACTAAAGAGTTACATCAACCAAGTAAGTCAGGAGTCTCATTATTGGACCCAGAAAATTATACAAATCGTGATTGAGAACATTGCAGGATCACCCTAATATTAGAGGTACAAGAAAGATAGTACAACAACCATATTCTAGAACAACTCTACGAGAAAGCCAGTTAGAAGAGTACCAACCTCATAAGAAGTCAGTATGAAGCTCCCACCAGATTGTGTATGCATCAGATGTGCAAGTGTTATAATAGAGCTTCAAGTTGTGGATATAAATTATACTTATGTGGAAGGGATGTCATGAAAAAGATAGAAGTGATGCGATATTATAAGGTAAGTAAGGTAAAGGTGAACAACGTACAAGATACTCGAGTGAAAAGGTTGTGAATAATCTATACTTCGGATAAAAAGCTAGAAGCACGGGGATTCAGTATCCAGGATGATAGTGTCGTCATCTGTGGCATATTTTCCAGCATATGGTTTCTATGTATCGAGAGGTCTAGTTAAAAGGGTAAAGAAGATTTAGAGATGATGTGATGTCTCGCTTGATGTTTCGGAATAACATAAGGAAATCTATGGTGCAAACAAGTTGAAAGAAAGTTGCGGGTAGTATATATAGATATGGGCAGGTCGCAAGCTAAAGTATGGTAGAGAGACAAGGTATTAGGAAGACATGAGTAAGGATAAGGAAATTCGAATGAGAAGGTGACGAGAATGGATAAGTCCTCGAGATTAAGCCCATGAAAACAAGAGAGCTGATGATTTCTCTAAGTTATAGAAAGCTCGGTATAGCCTGAATGAACTCAAAAGAGTCTAAGACTAATGGCGTTTAGAAGAGATGGAATGTTGCCCTGGTCGTAGAATAAGGGTGTAATTGTGGTAGACAAAGGATGATGTTTGGGCCTTCGATTGAGTAATGATTTGAAAAAAAGGAATTTCACGGACGACACATGATTCAAAATACCCACGTAAGGTGAATCACATTGGGATGCTATGAAATATGATTATAGAAGCATGGTATCTCCCCCAGGTGGATCAGGAAAATAACTTCTAATGTTCCTTGATGCGACGTGAACCCTAGAGGCAGTGTTACATAAAAGGTTAAGTTATCAACGGTAGATTATAGATCAATATTGAGGTGAATAAAAAATGGATGGATAAAAGTTACAAAGTATGAGATGAGATCAAGCCATCATTCTTAAGATGAACAGTAGTGAGGAAGCATTAAAGGACTTAGGCTTATACATAAAGGATAAGCAACATGAGTTAGCTTGAGTTTGGTAGCAGACCTCAGTAACGATAAATCAAAGTAAGAGATATGGTAGTAAATTCATACAGATGAATAAACAGATCTATGAAATAAGGTATAACAATATTCGTAAGGTCAACATAGTACTGACGGAAGAACTTCAGTATACCTATAGATGCTCCATAGGGAAATTTTATCAAGCTCTGTATATGTTCCAAAAGTGAGGCCTAGAGATTTGGCTAAAAGCTGGAGGGAAGAGTTGAATAGGCGCGCATACAAGGAAACAATGGTTCAGGCTGCATGACGGAAGGTAGCAACAATTACAGATTGGAAAGATTCTGATCACAAGTCGTGTTGTGTGAAAGAGGCCTG
>ML375754.1:64351-172381 GCA_005239525.1 Nicotiana knightiana
GGGGGGGGGGGGGGGATTCCTAGCCTTTGGATTTATTCACAGAATATTTGCCTAGATGGCAAGAAGAGTACTAAAGTATTCACAAGAACTATGGGTTATGATAATGATAAGTGCATCAGCCAACATTCTAGGATGAATGTTCCAAAGGGTGGGAATGATGTTACACCCTATGTTTTCGTATGTGAAAATATGCCATAAGTAAATCGATGATAGCTCGGAAATGAGATGTTACAACCTGCATTTCTGTACGTTAAAATTTCGTCGTAAGATAATCGACATAAGCTCGGGAATGAGATTATTTTGAGATTATAAGTATTATGTTATTTCAAAAAAATGATAACAAAATTCGTGAAGGTGATAGGGTAAACGAATCGAAGAAAATCAGTTCCGTCAGAATATGACAATTTGGGGATAAAATAAGGTCCAAGCTATAATACTCGGTATTATGGACTAGTGCCATACAAGGTACCACATGACCATGATAGTAAGGTGTATAAAGTATAATAAATGCGAGAAGTATTTTAAGTAAGTTCAGATAATTCTTAATTATGTCGATAATTGGTTAATTATTGATTTAAATGGATAAGTGTAAGAATTACGTGGGACCATGACAACTAAAGTAGTGTGTGACTAATATGTGGTAAATAGTGACATCTATACCACATGTCACGATGTTTGAAAATTCGTGGCAAATGAGGTGGGACCCACCATCCTTTTGGTGGATACACTTATGATATATATATATATATATATATATATATATATATATATATATATATATATCACAAGCAACGTTTTAGCAAGAAAATACATTTTTTTGCTTCTTTTCACCTGGATTGGAAACGAGCCTACTTGATAAATTTGAGCTACAACATGTGGAGGTAGATAAATCTCCTTGCACTGAAGAAAAACGTGAAAAACACGGATGTTATTCCCACATCGGTTTCCTAAATATGATAAAAATTTGGAGATTTCTTTGTAAAGGAGTACGGTGTAATCTTTCTCAAGTACATCATACGAATTTTCCCCTACTTCGATCCGCCGTTACGTGTTTTGTTGCAATTAACGTGTGTTAGAGGGATTGTCAAGAGAATTAGTTCATATATGTTAAGGCTATCTGTCACGCCCCAAATCAAGGGACGAGATCGGCGCCTAACCGAGTGAACCCGGCCAAGCGAACCCGATTTGACTTTCCTATCTCATGCGCTACCCCGTGATTTCAATATACATTATTCATGTGAAATAGCCATTTATAACTTAAGAATAACCTACAGTTTGAATTAATTTCTACTTTTTTTCCTTCCCAACATAGGATGCCAATTACTTACGAAATACATACAACATTTACCAACGTGGACCACGATTTTGAACCGTACGCTTACTACCCAAAATACATGTATACATTACCCACATTATGTCTACGTAGCCTCTACGAATACAAAAGGGTTTATATACTACTTGCCGGTAACAAGACCCCGGTTATACCTTACACTACACCATAAACTCAAAATAAGGCGACATGAGCCACACGTGGCCCCGGGAGAAAGTGGGACTCACCAGAATAGCTGACGGAAAGGAGAGGAGGCACTACAGACGGTGGGCTGAATTACCTGCTGTAGAACCACTACATTCATATAAGAAAATGTAGCTCCCCCGGAAAAAGAGACGTTAGTACTGTGGAATAGTACTAGTATGTATGAACAAACTTTATCCCACGTACAATCAAACAGTATACAATTAAGAGACAGCAATAGAACCAATTAATTAATGCACGTGGAAAGAAACAAGAAAAATCAAACAAGTCTCACAATCTCTCCTTTTCCCCTTTCAACATCATCATATTCAAGAGCACATAGATTTTCATTTCAGTAGAGTAAGTGATCACATTCCATCCTTATTACCTCAGCCACCCTTATTACCTCGACCCCCCTTATCACCATAACCCACACCTTATTACTTCGTGTTGCGGTGCACAACCCGACCCCGCCTGACAATTTAATCCATCCTTATCACCACAACCCATACCTTATTACTTGGTGTTGCGGCGTGCAACCCGACCCCTCCTGACAAGTTACATTCACCATAACAATCACAAACAACTTACATCACAAGAATCATCATTTCATGGAACACAAGTTCATATCAACAATTTATTTATTTGGGCCCAAGGGACTATAATTCTTACCAAGCAGTTATTCATGTACGCGATGTTGCCATAATTGTTCAATCATTTACATCATTTCACAATAGCTTTTTTTTCATTTCTTTCCATGCATGGATTTTAGCCATCATATACTTTCCCACACTTGGGCACATCAACAATATTTAATTCATTTCACATACTTTCATATTGATACCCTCTAGCATTTACGAGATTTGCACAAAATGAAATAGGCACATCACAACAGTTTTCACAACCTCATATAGCACGATAGCATGACAGTCAACTAGGACAATCAGAGAATAGAATCTTACGTCTCAACATATTTGAACAATCAATTCACATATTTCCAAACAAGGTACACATGCCGTATGCTCGGACCCAACAAGAGGATTCTACGAAGGTTAAAGTTAGCCATACATACCTGGGGTCGAAATTCCTTTTTAACTTTTACTCACAAATCACCAGACCGAATAGTACCATCAATCTAGTTCACAATTAAACATGTTCAACTCATAATTGGAAATCATGCATGAAATTTGAACTCTTTTAAGAATTTTATCGAATGCTATGTGACCCCTTAGATTGTCAACCTCTTATTTGCGAATTTTACCCCAACCCACTTCATCTTACTAGACTATGGACATTAACGATCATGCATGCAAGGTACCAACTTATATTTTCAAGAATCAATACATGAGAACCCCTCTTTTGTTTAAACCTGAAAACTAACGAAAAGGGTTGGGGATTCTTACCTATTAGAATGAAGAACAAGATGATTACTCGAAATTTCCAGCCCTGAGTGACTTTGAAAATCCAATTGATAGAGATGAAGTTTTCTATCTCAATAATCCTCTTTCCCCTCTCTCTAATTTTGTTCAAAAAGTGGTTAAAATGAAGGGAGGGGTGTTTTAATGAACTGGGGTCGCGTTTTAAAAATTAGAAAAATAGGACCCGACACAAGAATGCGGTCAGGAATGCGATTGCATTCTTGACATGCGGTCCGCAGAATCGACCGCAGAATGGCCCTCAAGATGGGCCAAAATTCAAAACACACTGCCCAGGTATGCAACCATTGTGCGGTCTGCATAGACGTTATGCAATCGCATAGTGCATCGCATAACCTCCCTCCCCAAAAGTCAAAGACAACAATGCGATAGCTATACGGTTCGTAGAACCGAAATGCGATATTTTTCTTTCATCTCATTTTCCGCTTCCCACGTGGCTTCCTCAATGTGCTGACTTCGCCACAATACTTTAACTGAAGCAATTTCTTTGTTCCTCAATCTACGGACTCGTCTATCAAGAATAGCCACCGGAACCTCTTCATACGATAATTCTTCATTAAGCTCAATAGTCTCAACTGGCACGATGGCTGATGGATCTTCAACCACTTTCTTCAACATGGACACATGGAACACCGGGTGCACTAATGATAATTCAGGGGGTAATTCCAACCTATAAGCCACTTGTCCTATCCTTTGAGAAATCCGATATGGCCCGACATACCTTGGGCTCAATTTCCCTTTCTTCCCAAACCGCATCACTCCCTTCATGGGAGATACCTTCAAGAATACACAATCATCTACTTGGAATTCCAATTCTCTCCGACGAACGTCCGCATTGGATTTTTGACGGCTCTAAGCGGCTTTAATCTCTCCCGAATGACTCTGAATTTTTCCAATGCCTGGTGCACAAGATCTGGCCCTAACAATTCTTCTTCACCAACCTCGAACCACCCAATCGGATATCTACACCTCTTTCCGTACAATGCCTCAAATGGGGCCATCTGAATACTAGCGTGAAAGCTATTATTGTAAGAAAATTCGATAAGCGGTAAATGATCATCCCAACTACCCTTGAAGTCCAACACACAAGCCTGTAACATATCTTCAAGCATCTGAATAGTTGGCTCTACCTGACCATCAGTCTGCGGATGGAAAGCTGTGCTGAGATTTACCTGAGTACCCAAACCTTGCTGAAATTTCCTCCAAAAATTAGCCGTGAATTGGGCTCCTCGGTCTGAGATAATAGAAACTGAAGTACCATGAAGCCTGACTATTTCCTTGATATACAACTGAGCGTACTGTTCTACAGTATCGGTGGACTTGACCGGCAAGAAGTGAGCTGAGTTCGTGAGTCGATCCACTATCACCCAAATCGAGTCGAACTTGCGCTGAGTGCGAGTTAACCCTACCACTAAATCCATGTTGATCATTTCCCATTTCCATATTGGAATTTCCATAAGCTGAGTTAACCCACCAGGCCTCTGATGCTCGGCCTTCACCTGCTGACAATTTGGACATTTAGATACAAAGTCTGCCACACCTCTTTTCATACCGCTCCACCAATAAACTTCCCGGAGATCTTGATACATTTTCGTAGAACCTAGGTGCACGGAATACCTGGAATTGTGAGCTTCCGCCATCACCCTCTCCCGAAGATTATCCACATCAGGAGCACATAGCCGTCCCTATCACCACAAAACACCATCATCGCTCCCGAGTGAAAATGCTGAAATCTTGCTATACAAAACTGCCTCCTTCAACTGCGCCAATACTGGATCAATAAACTGCTTCTCCTTGACTTCTACTACAAGTGCTGATTCTGCCCCATTATGCACCATGACTTTCCCCTCGTCTTAGGTCGAGAGACAGACCCCCAGACTATCCAATTGACAAACCTCCCAAGCCAACGACCTCTGATCTTCCTCCAAATGAGCCAGACTACCCATAGACTTTTGATTGAGAGCGTTGGCCACTATATTTGCTTTTCCCTGATGGTAAAGAATGTTCATATCATAATCCTTAAGCAATTATAACCATCGCCGCTGCCTTAAATTAAACTCCTTCTGCTTGAACAAATATTGGAGACTCTTGTGGTCTGAGAACACGTACATATGGACCTCATACAAATAATGCCGCCAGATTTTTAATGCAAACACAACTGCCGCAAGTTCTAAATCATGCGTCGGATAAGTCTTCTCGTGATTTTTGAGTTGCCTGGAAGCATAGGCTATAACCTTCCCGTCTTTCATCAACACACATCCCAAACCAACCCTTGAAGCATCGCAATAAACAACAAATCCCTCTGTGCCTTCTGGCAAAGTTAACACCGGTGCTGAAATCAATCTTGATTTCAATGCCTGAAAGCTCTTCTCACAAGCGTCAGACCACTAGAACTTAGTTTCCTTCTACGTCAATTTAGTCAATGGGGAGGAAAGGGTAGAGAACCCCTCCACAAACCTCTGATAATACCCGACTAGACCCAAGAAACTGTGAATCTCTGTCAGTGTCGTTGGTCTAGGCCAATCCTTCACCACTGTGATCTTCTGGGGATCAACCTTAATCCCTTCTCTGGAAACAACATGACCCAAAAATGTGATTAACTCCAGCCAAAATTAACATTTTGAAAACTTGGCATACAATTGGTGCTGATGAAGAGTCTGCAGAACTGCCCTGAGGGGATTAGCATAATACTCCCGACTTCGTGAGTAGACAAGGATGTCATCAATAAAAACAATCACGAAGGAGTCAAGAAACGGTTTGAAAACCCGATTCATAAGATCTATGAAAGCCGCTGGAGCATTGGTCAGTCCAAAGGACATTACCAAAAATTCAAAATGGCCATAACGAGTTCTGAAGGCGGTCTTAGGAATATCCTACTCTCTGATCTTCAAATGGTGATACCCTGACCGTAAATCAATTTTGGAGAAGAACCTCGCACCCTGCAATTGGTCGAACAAATCATCTATCCGAGGCAATGGATACTTGTTTTTGATAGTGACTTTGTTGAGCTACCGATAATCAATACACATCCGAAGCGACAAATCCTTCTTCTTGACGAAAAGAACCGGAGTGCCCCATGGCGACACACTCGGCCGAATGAACCCCATCTTAATAAGTCTTTCAACTGCTCATTTAACTCCCTCAACTCTGTTGGCGCCATTCTGTATGGTGAAATAGATATTGGCTGCGTATCTGGAAATACATCAATCCCAAAATCGAGCTCTCTATCTGGCGGAATCCCTGGAAGCTCGTCCAGAAATAATTCAAGAAACTCATTCACAACTGGGACGGACTCGGGGGCAGACACTTATGAAGTGGTGTCCGCAACCAGGACCAAATGATAAACACACCCCTTTTTAATCATCTTCGAGGCCTTAAGGTAGAAAATAAACTTACCCTTTGGCACCACACCGTTCCCTTTCCGCTCAATAACTGAATCATTAGGAAACTCTAGTCTCATAATTTTTGTTCAGCAGTCGAGTTTAGCAAAGCACGAGTAAAGCCAATCTATTCCCATGATAACATCGAAATCTACCATCCCATGTTCGATAAGATCGGTCGTGGTATCTCAACCACACACCGTGACAGCACAATTCCTATAGACTCGTGCGGCTGTGATGGAATCACCAACAGGAGTCGACACAGAGAACGACTCATGAAGATTTTCGGGTTCTATCCCAAAACGTAAAGCAATAAATGGGTTAACATATGACAAAGAGGACCCCGAATCAATAAGAGCATAAACACCAAGTGCTTGAACAGTCAGAATCCCTGTAATAACATCTGGACAAGCCTCCGCACTCTGGCGACCACTCAAAGCATAGAAGCGACTGGGTCCACCTCTACCTCGTACTCCACCCCTAACTGCACCACACCCTGTTGGAGCTGGAGGACGCCCTGAAGATGCGGCGACTGAAGAACCGGACGGCTGAGAAAAACCACTACCCATGCCCTGACTGAGCGCACGGCAATTCCGTTGAATATGACCTCTCTCCCCACACCCGAAGCATATGGGGATATCCAGGTAATAAGGCTCGGTATGGAAACTCCCGCACTTATAGCACAAAGCCCTCATCTGCTGCTGGAACCTCCCTCCTGGACGACCAGATTGATGGGGTCTCCTGCTACCTGATCTTGGCCCCCAGTGACTGCTCTGCTGATAACGGGGCACTGATGGCGGTGCACTGGATGAGGACTGAGCATAAAACTGGGATGGCCCTGATGGTCCTCTCCCCTAAACTGGTCTCCCTCCTCCAACTGAACTCCCCAAGTGGCCTGCTGACCGGGACCTGCTAAGACTCTCCCTCTCCGACCTTATCTTCAATTTCCTAGCCTCCGTGGCCTGGGTGAATCCCACTATCTTACCATAATTCATGTCTGAGTGCAAGGCAGCTGTAGCATCTTCATTCACAACCAAGGGACTGAGGCGCTGAACAAACAATTGAACTCTGGCATCCAGAGTCGATACCAACTGAGGAGCGTACTTGGACAACCTCACGAACTCCATGTGGTACTCCCACAGACTCATATTACCTGCTTGAGAACCTCAAACTCTGTAGCACGGGCTGCCATAGTCTCGGCAGGCAAGAAGTGATCCATGAAAGCATCAACGAACTCATCCCATCTCGCCGAAGGACTTCCCTCCCCACGGGAATCCTCCCATATTTCGAACCAGGAATAAGCTGCTCCCCTCGGCCTGTAAGATGCTAACTCAACCCCATATGTCTCTGTAGCCTTCATAACCCGAAGCGTCTTGTACATTTCATCTAGAAAGTCCTGCGGATCGGCCTCTGGATCAATGCCTAAGAACTCTGGAGGGGTCAACCACAGAAACTGGTTGACTCTGCAACCGGCGGAATCTCCCTGTCCGCTAGAGGACGCAGGGGCAGCATGAGATCTTTGGGCCTGAGCAGTCACTACCTGGGTCAACATATGAATAGCTCCCCTGAGGTCCCCATCGAAAGTACCGGGACCTGAAGCTGGAACCGAAGAAGGATCAGGAATATCGACGGGAGGGATTGTAGCACCCTCCGCCGTAGCAGGAATAAGAACACTCTGATCTGGAACAGATAGGCTAGATGGATTCAAGGTCGGGGATTCGCTCTCACCCGCACCATCGGGTACAGAATTCACAGACACACTTGGGGCGGCATTGGCCTCTAGGCCGAGTCGAGCTCTCTTCTTTGGTGCCATCACTGAAAATTTTGGAACAGAGTCCGAGTTAGACAAGAATATTTTCACTTTCCACTTCACCGCACGATATAGAATAACAATGAAAATGGTGTTTCCTAAATGTCCATGTATCCCCCTAATTATAGATGTGGTCGACAGCACACCGATAAGAAGGCTTCTACTAGACACGGCTCCGAGACATCCTAGGACACTTTTAAAACCTTAGGCTCTGATACCAATTTTTTCATGCCCCAAAATCGAGGGACGAGACCGACGCCTAACCGAGTGAACCCCGCCAAGAAAACCTGATTTGCCTTTCCTATCCCACGCGCTACCTCGTGATTTCAATATATATTATTCATGTGAAATAGCCATTTATAACATAAGCATAACTTACGGCTTGAATTCATTTCTACTTTTTATCATTCCCAACATGGGATGCCAATTACTTACGAAATACATACAACATTTACCAACGTGGACCACGATTTCGAACCGTACGCTTACTACCCAAATTACATGTATACATTACCCACATTGTGTCTACGGAGCCTCTACGAATACAAAAGGTTTTATATACTACTTTTCGATAACAAGGCCCTGGCTATACCTTACACTACACCATAAACTCAAAATAAGGCGACATGAGCCATACGTGGCCCCGGGAGGAAGTGGGGCTCACCAGAACAGCTGACGGAAAGGAGAGGAGGCACTATTGACGGTGGGCTGAATTACCTGTTGTAGAACCACCTACATTCATATAAGAAAATGTATTTCCCCCGAAAAAAGGGACGTTAGTACTGTGGAATAGTACTAGTATGTATGAACAAACTTTATCCCAAGTACAATCAAACAGTACACAATTAAGAGAATCAATGCACGTGGAAAGAAACAACCAAAATCAAACAAGTTTCACAATCTCTCATTTTCCCCTTTCAATATCATCATATTCAAGAGCTCATAGATTTTCATTTCAGTAGTGATAATGATCACATTCCTCCTTATCTCCTCGCCACCCTTATTACCTCGGCCACCCTTATTACCTCGACCCTGCCTAACAATTTAATCCATCCTTATCACCACAACCCACACCTTATTACTTCGTGTTGTGGCATGCAACCCGACCCCGCTTGACAATTTACATTCACAACAACAATCACAAACAACATACATCACAAGAATCATCATTTCGTGGAACACAAGTTCATATGAACAATTTATTTATTTGGGCCCAAGGCACTATAAGTCTTACCAAGCAGTGATTCATGTACGCGGTGTTGCCATAATTGTTCAATTCATTATTTCACAATACCTTTTTTTTCATTTCTTTCCATGCACGGCTTTTAGCCATCATATACTTTCCCACACTTGGGCACATCAACAATCTTTCAATCATTTCACATACTTTCATATCGATACCTTCTAGCATTTACGAGCTTTGCACAAAAGGAAATAGGCACATCACAACACTTTTCACAACCTCATATAGCACAGTAGCATGACAATCAACTAGGACAATCGAAGAATAGAATCTTACGTCTCAACACATTTGAACAATCAATTCACATATTTCCAAACAAGGTACACATGTCGTATGCTCGGACCCAACAAGAGGATTCTATGAAGGTTAAAGTTAGCCATACATACCTGGGGTCGAAATTCGTTTTTAACTTTTCCTCACAAATCACCGGACCGACTAGTACCGTCAATCTAGTTCACAATTAAACATGTTCAACTCAAAATTGGAAATCATGCATGCAATTTGAACTCTTGTAAGCATTTTATCGAATGCTATGTGACCCCTTAGATTGCCAACCCCTTATTTGCGAATTTTGCCCCAACCCACTTCCTATTACTAGATTATGGACATTAACGATCATGCATGCAAGGTATCAACTTATATTTTCAAGAATCAATTCATGAGAACCCCCCTTTTGTTTAAAACCTGAAAACTACCGAAAAGGGTTGGGGATTCTTACATGTTAGAATGAAGAAGAAGATGATTACTCGAAATTTCCAGGCTTGAGTGACTTTGAAACTCCAATTGATAGAGATGAAGTTTTCTCTCTCAAGAATCCTCTTTCCCCTCTCTCTAATTTTGTTCAGAAAGTGGTTAAAAATGAAGGGGATGGGTGTTTTAATGAATTGGGGTCGGGTTTTAAAAATTAGAAAAATAGGGCCCGACTAAAGAATGCGGTCGGGAATGCGATTGCATTCCTGACATGCGGTCTGCAGAATTGACCACAGAATGGCCCTCGATATGGGCTAAAATTCAAAACACACTGCCCAGGTATGCGACCATTGTGTGGTCCGCATACACGTTATGCGATCGCATGGTGCGTCGCATAACCTCCCTCCCCAAAAATCAAAGGCAACAATGCGACAGCTATGCGGTCGCAGAACCGAAATGCGATCGCATATTGGACCGCATAGTTGACCTCAAATGGGGTAGTGATCTATCCGTGTATGCGACCATTATGCGGTCCGCATACACGTTATGCGATTACATAGTGCGTCGCATAACGCTCACTTTCTGGGAAATTTTATTCTTTTGAGCCTCGGGGTACTTTTTACTCAATTTAGGTCCGTTTTAAAATTTTCCACAATAAAAACAACTCGGGGACTCATTCGGGCATTATTTTTAAACAAGAAAATTTTACGGGTCTTTAAACTATCCCTTCTTTCCTTTTGGTGTGATCCATATGATACCAGCGAAGCGAGCAAATGCATAACTTCCATAAACGACTTTATTCATAGAAATATTAGAGGTTCCTATGTTCTTGATTCCCCATATGTCTTATTATTCTATCATTTGTTCATAGGTCACAGAAAATATGTAAGTTGATAAAGTTTATTTCATGATATTAATTAAAAGAATAATGGTCTTATGAAATTACGAGATATTTTATTGACGTATTTCTCATGCATTGCATTCATTTACATTGACCTATGACCAGATGGCATTATATACGTGTGTGTGTATATATATATATATATATATATATATATATATATATATATATATATATATTATATGTATATGAGATATGGGAAAGGTTATGGCGTTATATACGCACCACCACCTGATCAGCTAGTATACGTTGATGATTTTGCCCACAATGGCCAAGATGATATGATGGGATGCCCTTAGAGGCTTGATGACGTTATGAAGGCATATACCTATGCATGGAATGACATTTATACGCATATTCATGACATTATAAATGTTAAATGATTCGCAGAGATATTCAGACATACATATTGAGTCTTTTACTCCATGTTTCTCTCAAATCTTTTATTTACTGAATTTCATTCCTTACATACTCGGTACGTTATTTGTACTGATGCCCCTTTTTCCTAGGGATGTTACGTTTCATGCCCGCATGTACCGATAGACAGGTTGAGAGTCCTTCGAGTAGGCTATCAGCTTAGCGGAAGGTATTGGTGCGCTCCATTTGCTCTGGAGTTGCTTATTTGGTCAGTATGATTAGGACATGTATTGATTGGTATGGCGGGGAACATCACCACCTATACATATGATATGACTAGAAATGACTTGGCCAAACATGAGATTGTATCGGTCATGCTGAAGAAGTTCAAAGAAACCCTCACGATGGGGTACTCACTCTTATTCAAACACTCAATATATTCCTCTGAGATGCTCGCAGATTCTTTCATTGAGGTACATGCCGGGGTCAGGAAGGTTCAAATCCAGAAGGCAGAAATATTCAGAATTTCACAAGGAGAGTCTGAGTTGCCACATGAGCTCAAGATCACATTTGAGAAAGTACAAATGTTGTTACTGGTCTTTCCAGATGAATGGGAAGTTAAGTCATTTACTAAAGAGTTGAGCCCAAGGAGCTCAAACGCCTCCCAAAAATAGAAGGAAAGACTGCTTGAGTTCCAGGAAACTATATGGGCGGATGTCCATAACCGTTACGAATCAAAGCTAAGAATAGAAGATGATCAGCTTGGGTTCCGGCATCAACTAAGGTTCAGGATTGAGAAAAGAATAAGGATAAATCGAAGGATGATTTTGAATCAGATCGATGATCTTCTAAGGGGAGGTTTTTTCTCTATGAAAGGGTCGAAGGACGTGGCAGCAGAGGGCTCTGGTTGGTGGATAGGCTCACTCCTGATAGAACCGACCGCATCCACCATAACAGGTCATTGCAAGACAAAGAGGTATTGGGTTCCCGAGATTCCACATATTCCAGGTTGTCAGAGTATAATTTCAATGTCAGCAAAGTGGAGCTAGTATCGGCGGTGCAAAACATCAAAGAAGTTCCATTTTCGATACCAATAAGTTCTGATTCCAACCAAAGGGATCCTAATTAATGCTACGAATATCATGGGACTAATGGGCACCGGACTGGGGACTGCCAACATCTATGCGAGGAAGTACAAACACTATTGAAAAAATGGCCATCTCAGAGAATTCTTAAGCAACCGTTCTAGAAACAATTACGGCCACAGTTGGGATAGCGCAGAGCCCTCGAAGGCAGGGTAATACCCTCCCCAAGTAACCATCAACTTGATTTTTTGGGCGAACGAGACTAACAGTGTAACCTTTTCGGCAGCAGAAAAAAATAAAGGTATCGATGACTCATAGCAAGACACTCCGGGAAGTTGTCGAGGACGACATCACCTTCACAGAAGAGGACACCGATGGACTTGTACTGTCGTAAAATGATGCACTGGTAATTTCTCTTAATGTTATAGATTTCAAGATTAAACGTGTTTTGGTTGACCTAGCAAGTTCAGTCAAAATCATTCAATGGAGAGTGTTGGAACAAGAAAATCTAACCAGAAGCATCGTCCTGGCAAAAAAACTCCTCGCCGAGTTCATATTATCAAGTGACAAAAGTCAAGGGGAGATCTTGCTGCCCACGAACACCGAAGGGGTCATGAAGACTACCTTATTTGAAGTAGTAGACGACAACTTGGGCTACAACATAATTCTTGGCCAACCATGGCTACACGAGATGAAGGTTGTACCATCAACATATCACCAACTTCTAAAGTTTCAAACTCTAGAGGGAATAAAAAAAAGAGATCAACCGGCGGCAAGGGAGATGAACACGTTCTTGATTTCGAATAGTAAAGGAAAGGAACACACGACATAGCAATTACAGGAACCTATGCCTGCCCCCAAACCAAATGAAAATGACAAAGGGGAGGAGCCATCAGAATCCCACTAGGTTCCAAGATATTTCCTTGTACAAGAAGAAACATATGCGACCAAGTCCACGGTGGAAGATCTCGAACAAGCGGCATTCTTCAAGAAGTTTCTAGAGAGGAAGTTTCACTTTGGAACAGGACTAAACCCCGAGCTCAGTTCAGGATTTATTGAATTTCGTACAATTAACGTTGATTGTTTTTCATGGGTGCTCATGGATATGACAGGTATCCCTCTAGTTGTGGCCATGCACAAGCTAAGCCTGGACCCAAGCATCCCGACGGTGAGGCAAAAGAAGCGCCCAATTGCCAAGGTCAGAAACAGGTTTGTTAAAGAAGAGGTAACTCAGTTGCTCTGTTTATCCTAAATTTGGATAATAATTAAACTTATATTGTTGTTTTAAGGATATGTGATTTCACCTGATAACAATTGATAAATATGTAAGGTACCCTCAAACTGATAAGTGTAAAAACAGTAGAAACAAGATAAAAATGATGAACAATTGCACAAGTAAGAAAGAGTTGAATTGTTTTTCTCTCTGTAGATCCTATCATTACAAATGGTTGGAACTCCTCTTTATATAGTAGAGGAATCCTAATTATGTTATATCTCTAATTACAGAAGGAAATTTCATAAACAACTAATTAATCGCTTCTGATTTGATTCGTTGTGAGATTCACGCCATGATGCTCGACCAATCATGGATATCTCGCTCTTTCCTTTACTAAGCTATCTCTGATGTTACTCGGGGTCTATCTCCCCTATCTCTGATTGATAGAAACCTCAATCTTGAAAGAGACTTCGATCTCAAACTCAATGCCTCACCTCTTCGATGCAACATCCTAGTCACGATCAAATAGTAAAATCGGGTAGCGTCGATTTCTACTGTATACAGATAGTCCCCTCGTTTCTCGGATTATAATGAGAAGGAACGAACCGAGCCTTCTATTTTTTTTTACCTCAATAAACAATGATGTGATCCTCATGACGTAAACGATAAAAGTAACTGAAACGTCCCTTTGGTACAGTTCCCCAAACCATTAATGAACGTCAGTTGGCGGTCGGCCACTAGTGTCGTTGTATCGTCATGGTAAATCCATAAATAGGGCTTCTTTTTGTTGAATCAAACTTTACCTTTACCTTCATCTATTCTTATAAGATTTTATCTCTCTCAAATTCTTCTTTTTCATTACTCCTTAGGGTTTCACTGCCAGTTTCGAACTACCAAAACTTACTATCTTCTTCCTTATTCAACTAATACAATGGCAAAAACATCTAAAAAGGTTCCACAAAAGGAAAAAGCTTCTTCTTCTTTTTCACGGTCGGTCGGTAATAAAACGTCGGTGGATCCGCTCCCTGAGGAGTGTGTTACCAGCCCCTGTGTTCTTAAATCCGACTTTAAAACTGAGAAACCTCCATCGGTCCCTGGTCATTGTGAGCCTGTATCAAGGTATATCTTCTCGATAACCATGGGGTATCTCGAGAAAATCAAGAGGGATTGTAACTGGGGGGAAAAAGTGATAGAGATCCCATCCCCTGAAGAGAGCATCACTACATATGTGAAAGGGGATCTAAGTGTTTACACTTATCCTTTAACATTGGGCCCCCTCGATCTTGTAATCATTGAATTTTTCCGAACATACCATGTGACTTTAGGCCAAATACACCTTTCCTTTTGGAGTATAGTGATCAAGCTCTAGTTCTTTGCCAACAAAGCCGAGAGGTTGTCGTTCACCCTCGATCACCTCATCAGGTTATACAGCCCTCGTATCTTTCGGGGGCTAACCAAGCTGCAACGTCGGCCAACCAAGGTGTTGTTCTCGAGAATTAATTAGGATAAAGATCGAGGTTGGATAAGCCGATTTGTTCAGGTGAGGACCACCGATCTCATCCCAAAGGAGAAGATGCCATTTCCCGAGAAATGGAACATAAAACATACGTGTTGTTTTTCTTGTCTTCTGCCTTTCTGTTTTATCTAATGTTTTCTTTCGTCAAGCAGCGGTCCTTTGGATGCCTCGAGCGATTTTCGACCACGAGAGCTGGGTTTGAAATCTGGTTTCGACCTTTACTTATGCCGAACGTTGCTGGCGAAATTTGGCAAAAGGTCGATGGGAGGCGAAGAACCATGGTAAGTTTCCTCTTTCACATGTCTGGTGCATTGGCAATATTTCTTTTTACTTACTTAGCTCCTTCCTGTACAGGCCTAAACAAGGATGCGGCCCTGAGGCCTCTGTCTAGTGAGGAAGAGGCTATGGCCCCGACTCCGAAGCTGGGGAAGGACAATAAGAGAAAAGGGGCCTTGACCTCCGAGGGGGAAAAACCTATAAAGAGAGCAGCTCGAAAACCCAAGGGGAACACTATGCCTGTGACTTTGGAGTCAGTCCAAAGGCTAAGGGAGAAGAAGAAGAAGATGAAGACGAAGACGAAGACGGTGACTCGGTGCTAGTGACCCGAGTGAGGAAGCCCGTTGAGACCACCAAGGCCACTGAATTGGTGGCGGTTGATGAGTCCATGCCTCATGCTAAAGAACGTTTGAAGAAATATTCAGGAAAAGCCCCTGAATCATCTGAGGTTGAGGCTGCCTCTCATCAAACGACGAACATACCAGGGAGGCTGGTCCCGATACCCGTAGAGCTTAATAGAGCAACCCGAGTGACTCGCTTGGGGCAGTGACAGCAGGTCACTCACCATCCTTACCTGCCTTTTCCGAAGAGTCTATAAGGGATGCAAAAGCCATAAGGACTCCTGAAATATGCGGAGTCCCCGGTGGGGAGGATCCTTTTCGGTATTGCTTTACCTAGGTCGAGGATGCCTCCGATGTCAATTATGCATACAACCTCTTCTAAGAGGCCCAACATCTTCTAAACCAAGTAAGTATGAATTTGTTGATGTAGCTTTCTTTTGATTTTCCTTTTTTCTGTCTAACTCCTTTCATTTTTCATACAGGCTTTCTCTAAGTCCCGTGCCAAATTAAGCCAATGCAAGGGCGATATCCAAAGGCTTTCAGATGAGAGGAACTCTCTCAAGATTCTCACTGGGAAGAAGGTCGAGAGCTCGTAAGGAGGAAGCATAGATTAACAAGCAGGTAACAATTCTCTTGAAAAACCACGGGCTCGATTTGAGGGCGGAAGCTAATGTTTCAATGTCACAGTTGCAGCAAAAGATCGAGAAGATCGAGTTATTATGGGAGTAGGTCGACCGAGTGAAAGTAGATTGCTATAAGTGGAAGGAAGGCATTGTACCACCCTACTGCTGAAAAGGAAACTGACTGGGCCCATATGTCGTCGGTCGAAATCCAACTTTTAAGTGAAAGGGAAAAGTTCTTAGTTCAGGCTAAGAGGGTTGAAGAGCTCGAAGCTGAACTTACAAAGGCCCAAGTTGAGGCCAAAAGTGCAAAGGCCGAAGCTGATAAGACGGTGGCCATATATCTGGTTGATGCCAAAGTTGCCCAAGCACAACTAAGGGAGGCTGCCGATCGAGCACAATGTGCTACCGAGCTTGCCAAATTCCAATCCCGGATAGAGACTCTCAAGTAGATCCAGGCCAAAAGTTTCAAACTACCCAAAGAGATAGCAAAGGAAAAGGAGCATGAAGCCGATGCTAGGCAACTGGCCTCTTCTGGCGATGATGATGACAGCAGTAAGAGCGGTTCTGATAATGATAAAGGGCCCGAAGAAGAAGTTTCCCCCGGGGAGGGAGTCACCCCCGGACATAGATAGGAAATTTGTATTTTTCCTCTTTTTTTTGTGTAGGACCCCGGTCGGTCCATTGTAAATACCTTCGTTTATATACATAAGAATCGTTTTTAAATTTCGTTTTAATTTTTGACTTGTGATAATTCCAATTTGCTTTATGCCTTGTAAATTTTTTATATACTTCATGCCTTGTGAATAATACATTTAAGACTTCGGATTTTAAGGAACTTAGCCGAAGCCTACTAATACTGCCTTTGTAGTCGAGTGATCTCTTGCTCAAACTCGAAGTAGTAAAACCCTTAGGTTTGAGCTGAGTGAGAATGAACTCTCGAACTCAAAAATATAATGGCCCTTAGGTGCTTGAATAGGCCCGATATGACCTTAGAATAAGGGCTTTTTCCCTTTTTCGGCTTAAAAAATCATAACATATAGGAAATTTTTATGCCTTAGCATGAAGTAATTTTGTACCCGTTGTTTTTTTTCAGTACTAATATTATCGAAACCCTTTGCTTTTTATGCCTTAGCACAAGTTTTTATTAAACAGTTCGATACCTCTTAAGGTTTTTCGAGGGCCCATATTATCGAAGCCCTTTGATTATTTTGTTGAGGGTAGCCTCTTTTAACCGGTTTTCAAAAGAATTCAAAGGTCTTTTTTTCATTGCGAAATTCGGACATCTTCGATCCGCATTAGTTCGGCCGTAGCCTTGAGATTTGACTCTTAGGCTTATTTTCCAAACAATACTTTGAACTTGTTCAAAGTTTTAATCCCCGAGTAGTTCGAGCATGTTGATTTTTTTATGGAAGTCCCCGAGTACGAGGTTGATCATTCGAGGTCTAGTTGCACTCGGCCCTTAAGCCAGTTTTCACGAAAAAATCATAAGTATGGAACTTGTAAATTAGAAGTTTCATTAAGCCATGAGATATCTGGTAAGGAAAAATACTTCTTTCAATAGTTCATGCGTGCGTACATGTTTTGCCACTAAGGTTCGAGTAATCTATACGGACACGGTTCACTCGACCATTTGGTCCTTTACAAAAACTTTCCTACCGAAACACTGTCCCCATGAAGTATTTTCCTAGAAAACATAACATCCGAGGGTGACATCCCTCAGTATTCGAGGTTGATAGTAAAGAAGCCTCAGATACTCTAAGTTAGCACGAACAATGGTTGCCTTGTTAAAAACCTTGCCGGAAAAACCCATTTGGGATAAAAACCGATCGAAGGGAAAAAGTGTGCAACGCGTGCTTTAAGATGTAAAATCTTCCCGCTTGAAGAGAACATTGATGCCTTTTCTCAAACACCTGAAATAAGTTAGGGTAAAATGTTAATGAAAAAGGAGAAGGTCATACCTCAAAAATAATATCGTTTGAGGAGTTATATGTTCCAATTATTTGGTAGTTGCTCGCCGCTTATCGTGCCAAGCTTGTAGGATCCCTTTCCGATGATATCGAGGAATTGATACAGTCCTTCCCAATTGGTCCGAGTTTTCCTTCGTTAGGGTCTTGAGTGTTGAGGGTGACTTTTCTCATAACTAAGTCCCCGATTCTGAAGTGGCGAAGGTTAGTCCTTCGATTATAATACCTTTCGATGCGTTGTTTTTGTGCGGACATTCGGATGAGGGCGGTTCCCGTTTTACGTCTAGTAGCTCGAGGCTCATATTCATAGCCTCATGATTTGACTCTTTTGTTGCGTACCAAAACCTGGCGTTGGGTTCCCGACTTCGACCAGGATCAAGGCTTCAGCGCCATTTACTAAGGATAACAGTGTTGCCCCCGTACTGGATTTTGACGTTGTTCGATATGCCCAAAGGACTTCGGGTAAAATTTCTCTCCATTTTCCCTTGGCATCGTTCAATCTTTTCTTTAGATTCTAAATGACGGTCTTGTTTGTTGATTCGGCCTTCCCGTTCCCACTAGGATTATACAGAGTCGATAGGATCCTTTTTATTTTTTGATCTTCGAGAAACTTTGTTATTTTGTTGCTGATAAATTGTTTTCCATTGTCGTATACGATTGAGGCAAAAATCCCGAGTAGGCATATGATGTGATCCCAGATGAAGCCTCTAACTTCTATTTATCTGACTTTCTCCAAGGCCTGTACTTGAAGCCACTTAGAGAAATAGTCAGTCATAAATAAATAAATTGAATTTAGCTTTACCTTGGCCCGATGGTAGAGGGCCGTTGATATCCATTCCCTATATCATTAATGTCCATGGGGATAAGACTGAATGGAGTTGTTCTCCGGGTTGGTGGATCATCAGTGCATACCTTTGGCACTTATCACATTTTCGAACGAATTCTTTGGTGTCCTACTCCATATTGGCCCAATAGTATCCCGCTATGTTGATTTTGAGAACTAGTGATTCGATACTAGAGTGGTTCCTGCAAGTACCCTCGTGAACTTCTCGTAGGACATAATTGGTGTCCCCTAGTCCCAAGTATACTACCAATGGTCCATCGAACATCCTCCTGTGTAATGTTCCATCTTCAGGCAATGTGAATCGAGCAGCTTTTGTTCGTAAAGCCCTAGATTCCTTACGGTCCGATGAGAGCTTTCCATTTTTCAAATACTCAATATATTTATTCCTCCAATCCGAGGTTGGATCGTGGATTTTATTTCGGCATGGCCTTCTTCTATCACTGACTTCGGGAGTTGTACGACAGCACCCGAGCTGATTTCATCGTCTTCGACTGATGATCCCATATTCGCAAGGGCATCGACCTCGTTCTTTTTCTCTCGAGGTATATGCTGCAAGGTCCATTATTTGAACCGATGTAATGTTACCTTCAATTTATCCAAATACCTTTGCATTCGATCCTCTCAAACCTCCAAGGTTCTATTGACTTGGTTTACCACCAGTAAGGAGTCGCATTTGGCCTTGATGACTTCCGCTCCCAAGCTTTTAGCCAGTTCGAGACCTGCAATAATGGCCTCTTGCTCGGCCTCATTGTTAGTCAATTTAGAATTTTTGATAGATTGCCAAATTGTATTGCCCGTGGGCGCCTTCAAAAAGATGCCTAGCCCGGACCCTTTCACATTCGAAGCGTCGTCCGTACAGGCCTGAACTTCCGGTCCAGACTCAATCGATGTGTTGTTATCTCTCGTGGGATCCCTTTCATATCTAAATGGGACCAAGAAAGACAATACATTTTATCAGTAAGAATTTAATGAGTTTTTTTCTGAGTTTGGGGTTTAACCTCGTACCCAGTTATACCTTTCGTTCGGGTAGATACTCGATCAATATAACATGTTCCAGCTTTTCGACTATTGATTTGGTGGTGTCAGAATCTTCGAGAATAATTAAGGATCGAGGGATCCAATGATTGTCGTCTTCTTCTTCCATTCCTTGCTTTTTCATTTCAGTCGAGGATGATGGCTGTGGTTGCTATTTGGCCCCATGCTTTCCTTTAACCTCCGATCCCTTTGTTGTCGAAAGAGCTGATATCGGTATTACCTCATCGACCGCGAACATTTACCTTGCAGCATGTTGCTCTACATATACCGTTTTCACCCCGTACGGCGTTGGGATTTCAACATTTGGTGGAAAGTCGAAGGGACTGCCCTCATAATGTGAATCCAGGGCCTCCCGATTAGGGAGTTGTACCTCATGTCGCCCTTGATTACATTGAACTTGGTTTCTTGAATGGTTCCAGCCACATTCACCGGTAAAATGATCTCTCCTTTAGTTGTTTCGCTAGCCATGTTGAAACCATTCAGGACCCGAGTTGCAGATACAATTCTATCTTGCAGGCCGAGCTGCTACACGAACCTCAATTGGATGATATTTGTCGAGCTACTTGGATCCACTAAAACACGCTTAACTTGAATTTTATTCATAAATATAGAAATTACCAGAGCGTTTGTGGGGTTGCGAAACTCCTTCTTCTTCCTCATCGTTGAATGATACGGCGCCTTCCGGCACATAATCTTGGGTCCGATTTTCCCTAGCAATTGATACTTTAGTGCATTTGAACACAAGCCCTTGTGGAAATATCGACCCCACCGACGATCATATGTATCACATTATGTATCTTTACCTGGTCGTTTTTCCTGTTTGTGTCCCTTTCTATGAAATGGTTTTTGGCTCGATCACTTAAGAACTCTCTAAGGTGACCCTCATTGAATAGACGGGCTACCTCTTCTCTCAGTTTCCTACAATCCTCGGTTCTGTGGCCATGTGTGACGTGAAACTTGCACATCAGATTGGGATTTCTTTAGGAAGGATCGGTCTGTATGGGTCTCGGCCACCGAGTGACTTTGATTCATCCTATTGTCGATACAATACTTAATGCGTCGATATTGAAGTTATACTCCAATAATCGTGGTGCCTCTGTGGGATCGACATGCTTATCGAAACCACTTTTGCTCATAAGTCCCCGAGAACTCTGTCCTCTATCACTCCTTCGATCGTTTCGGGTGGAATTGTGTCCGGAACCACCGTTCGTGCGATCTGTGATGTATGGCTGAAACTCCATGAGTTCCATTTGGAACCGAGACACGAACTCTCTAAGCATTTCGTTATCCTTCTGCTTTACTTTGAAAAGGTCTGATTTCCTTCATGAAAGAATCTGTAAGCATGGCGAATGAGTCAATGGAAATTGGCGAGATTATGGTACCAAATCATTTCCACCATCGATAGAGTCTGTCTGAACTTCTTCAATAGAAAAAACTGGATCTCATCATCTTCCAAATCGTTACCTTTGATGGTGCATGTATGGGAGGTGACATGCTCGTTGGGATCGGTGGTCCCATTGTACTTAGGGATTTATGGCATACAAAATTTCTTGGAAATGGGCTTCGGAGCCGCACTTGGAGGAAACGGCTTCTGTACAAATTTCTTTGAATCCATCCCTTTAAAAATTGGCGGTGCCACCGGTATATTGTCAACCGGGAATTGTACGTTTCTACTGTCTTACCATTTGCCTCAATTTTCTTCTCTCCGATTCAATTCGTTTGGTGAGCTCCTCAGGCATCTTCATTATTACGGGGTCAGTCCCCGATTCACTGGCACTCGGCCTTTCTGGTACAGGATCGGTCCGGTGGGTGGCTTCCAGTTCGACCTCACTTGGCGTTCCATGCTGATTTTGTAGTTGTGAAATAGCGGCTTGTTGAGCCTGTAACATCTCGAATATCACTTGCAGACTGACTCCTCCATCTCCTTCGCCTTGTGTACGTCGACTGCCAGATCGGCCTTCTCTACACACACTCCCTTCTGGGTCTGCTCTCAGATTCTCATTTAGAGCGATGTGTGAACTGACGTCGACTAGATTGGCAACAAGTGTGTTCCTTCAAGGTCAGCTTGTGGTACCTCGACCCCTAGAGCAACTACATGGTCGTTTTCCTCGTGAAATTCGAGGTCGTTATCACCATGCGTGGGTGCTGTTTGTGAGTTTGACATATTTTATCATGAAAACAAAAATACTTAATAAGAACAAGTGTAAAGTAGTGTGTGTTATCGGAATCAGTATTAAATAATCACTATTATCCTTAGCCCCACGGTGGGCGTCAAACTGTTTACCCTAAAATTTTGATAACAATTAATGTTATATTGTGGTTTTAAGGAAATCTGATTTCACCCAATACCAATTGATAAATATATAAGCAAATGACAGAATTAAACTGTAAATAAATCAAACCAATGTGCAGATAGAGCTTCAGCCTCGAGTTAATATACCCTCGAAGTTGTAAGTGTAAGAATAGTAGAAACAAGGCAAAAACGATGAACGATGGCACAAGTAAGAAAGAAAGAGTTAAATTATTTTTTTCTCAGTAGATCCTGTCATTACAAATGATTGGAACTCCTCTTTATATAGTAGAGGAATCCTAATTATTGTATATCTCTAATTACAGAAGGAAATCATATAACCGCTTTAAATTTGATCCATTCCGAGATTCACTCCACAATCCTCGACCAGTCACGTTATCTCGCTCTTTCCGTTACTAAGATATCCCCGATGTTACTCGGGTCTATCTCCCTACCCCGATTGATATCGACCTCGATCACAAAAGAGACTTCGATCTCGAACTCAATGTCTCATCTGTTCGATGCAACATCCTAGTCTCGATTAAATAGTGAAATCGGGTAGCTCGAATTTTTACCATATACATGCTCGACATTGGTTCAATACGGGAAGTAAAGTATCCCGACTGGCTAGCTAACCTAGTAGTAGTTTCGAAAAAGAATAATAAGGATTTGAACAAGGCATACCAAAAAGACTCATTATCACAGCCAAACATTGATCAAATGATTGATGCAATGTCTGGACATGAGTTGATGAGTTTCCTTGATTCCTATTCCGGGTACAACCAAATTAAGATGAACCCAGAGGATCGGGAAAATTCTATGTTAATAACAAACTTTGGCACATATTGCTACAATGTGATGCCCTTTGGTATTAAAAATGACAGAGCCAATTACTAAAGGCTCGTGAACAAAATGTTCGATAAGAAAATAGGGAAAACAATGGAAGTGTACATAGATGATATGTTGGTCAAGTCTTTGAATGCATGTGATCATTGAAAACACCTCCATGAACTATTCGATATCCTAAAAAAGCATAAAGAGGGATCAAAGTCAATCCCGACAAGATTAAAGCCATCAAGGGAATTACAGACCAACTGACAAACGCGAAAGAAGTCCAAAGACTAACCGAAAGACGGACCGCTTTAAGAGGTTCATTTCTCGGTCTTCGAAGAAATGTCAACACTTCTCACTTTTGAAGGAGAAGAACAACTTTGAATGGATTCAATAATGCCAATAGGCTCTAAAAGACCTAAAATGGTATCTATCATGCCCTATATTACTATCAAAACTAGAGGAAGGCGAACAATTGGTAATATACTTAGCGATCTCGGAGGTAGCGAAAAGTGTCGTAATAGTCCGGAAGGACGAAGGTACACAATCTCCTATATATTATGTTAGAAAAATTTTATCGGAAGCAGAAACGCATTATCCGCACCTTCAAAAACTAGTTTTAGCTCTTATAGTCGTCGCTCGAAAACTTAGGCCTTATTTTCAGTGCCACCCGATAGCAGTGGTGAAACCTTTTCTCCTGCGGAATGTCTTTCACAAACCTGACTTGCCAGGTCGACAAGCCAAATGGATAGTGGAAATTAATGAATTTGATATTGAATATAAACCCAGGACAGCGATCATCACAAGTTTTGGCCGACTTCGTGTCTGATTTTAGTCCCGGGCTACTGGCTTTGGCCACAAAAGAAGCAGTGATGGTGTCGGAACGATATCACGAGTTTCGACCTTGTTCACACAAAGAGCTTCCATCGTGAAAGTGTCCAAGATCGGGTTGGTCTTAATCACGCCCTTGGGAGAAGTCTTGAGGCAGGCTATAAAAATTGTTCTGTTGACTAACAATGAAGCTAAGTAGTGGCAGGCTAGACTTTGAGGTCACTGAAATCAAATGCAATTCCCAACTAGTGGTAAATCAAGTATATGGAATCTTTGACACAAAGAGGAGCGTGCAACAATATGTGGTTAAGGTTCAATCTTTGCCTGCGCGCTTTAGGGAATGTTCTATCACCTATATCCCGAGAGAAGAAAATGCATAAGCGGATGCATTGACCAATTTGGGATCGTCCACGAAAATCTAGGGTTCAGATTCTGGTACCTTCGTTCAGCTCATGCATTCGGTACTGGATATGGAAGGTTATTATGAATTAAATACGACCAACCTAGTCTAGGACTAGATGAACAAGATCATCGACTATACTCAGCATGGCAAGTTGCTCGAAGACCCGAAGGCACCTCGAGCGCTCCGCACCAAAGTAGCTCATTAGAACTTATGGGAGGATAGTTATACAAAATGCCGTTCCATGGCCCGATGGTTAGGAGATTCCGAGGCTAATTACGTCATGAGAGAGTTTCATGAAGGAATTTGTGGGAATCATTCACGAGCAGATTCATTGGTCTTAAAATTAGTTAGGGCGGGATACTACTGGTCGTAGATGGAATAAGACACTAAGGCATTAATTCAGAAATGGGACAAGTGTCAACGACATGCACCATTAGTGCACCAATCGGCAGAACTGTTGCATTCGGTACTATCCCCATGGCCATTTATGGAATGTGGAATAAATATAATTGGGTCGCTACCGCTGCCTCCCGGGATTAATTTTAATTGATTACTTCACTAAGTGGGTTGAAACATGTCCTTACTTGAAAATTGGCGAGCCCGAAGTGGCCGATTTTGTAACGTCCCGAAAAACTTCACTGTGTAATTTAAGGTTTTGTGGTGTCAAGGTAGGCTAATGCATTGTATTTTTGGAGTTTGGGGTTAAATAATTAGCTGAGGCATTTTTCGTCACAGCTAGACAAGGATTTAGCTAGGATAAAGCCAGGCTGGACCAGGCTTTAGACTGGCGACGCCAGGTCTGTAGACCGCTCCGAAATTTTGGATTACCCATTCTTCCATCTTTATAACCCGACCCAACTTCGTTAACTACACGCAATGGGTCATTTTTTAGCAACAAAAAATCTAATGTTTTAGAGTGAGAGAGGGATCCCTAGATTGAGGAAGTGATCTTCATTAAAGCATTTTTCAATTATTACACAAATCTTTGAAGATTAACAAGGCAAACACACTAGATCTTCATCCTTGGGTTAAGATTCTACACCCTAACCCCTAATTTCGAGATTTAGCTAAAGATGGGTAATTATCAAGAAAGTTTGTGGGTATTGGAGTTGTTATCTTGCTTGCATGTGTTATCAACGGGTGTAGGAACATTGTTGAGCTAAAAATGTTTAAAGATGGGTTGAAGGTTAATGAAATCCTCTATAAAAAGACGTTAAAGACTTAATGCACACCTAGTGTTTGATGGGATGCTCAAACGAGCTAAGACTATGAATATTTTCCTAATTTGTGTTCAATTTTGTTATATCTCGAAATAGATTGGGATTGCTGAGATTTTTGGGAATTTGTAGTAATTTAAGGAAAATCTCAAGCAAGTATGTTGGCTAAACTTTCTCTTTCGGAATTGAATTCCATAATGCCTCTGTAAGTTTAAGTATAACCGGCTCAAAATACATAATTTCTACGTTCCGAGTTATCCCCTATAAACTCATAAACTTGATTATTCCGAACGAGCCTTATATTGAACGATTGATGTTTAAAGTATGGATTGCTTAATTAAAATGGTATGGCTTTGAGTGGTGGTTTAAATGAAAATCGGTATACCGATTACGTGGGGAAAAACTCGATATGCTTAATACCCCTAACCACTCATATGCATACTAAATGTCTTGATTGAGTGTGTCTAGTGGTTTATAAACTATAAAGATCTTTGAAAATGATTAAATGAGAGTGTGGAAAACGTGTATAATTGTGCCAAGCGATGCCAGTTAAATGAGGAAATATATGAAACAAATTACGAAATAAGCCTCGACTCAGCTGTCTTAAAATGACTTCTAAAAGTAAAATTTGCCCCAACGCTCTATTGAGATATGTATGGTTAAACCCCCTCTTCTTATAAATTGAAACCCCATGGTGTCCATACAGTTGGTGTAAGTTTCAACCTTGATTGATGTACAAAATGATATTCCGAATGGGCATGTTCTATAAGAATTTATGTGCAATATGTGTTGGAATGCTCCCACTATTCTATCTTGTCACTTGATGATGTATTAAAGATATGGAATATGTGTTAAATTGCTAAAGTATGTGAGCCTCTACATGATTCATAATTTCTCCAGTGTGTACTTAATATCTTGAATTGAAATGCTTGTTTGATGAAATTGATAATAACGTGAAATATGGGAAAAGAATTCGCATTATGAAATGTGGCCAAGTTCCAAGTGTGACATAACTATTGTGGCCACTAGTGCCAAAGAAATTGAAATATATGTGGGGAATATTGAATGAGATAATTGATGGAAAATGGAAATTTCTAGAGTAAGACGGTCTAGCCGATCAGGCTGTGATCAGACACCGTGCCGCACACATGGTGGTAATTGTGCTGAAAATGATGATTGATGAATGGAATTGTGGAAAAGGTGGATGTCTCAAACGAGATGACCTAACCGGTCCGAGATCGGACTTCGTATAAGAACGTGGTGGTATTGTGGATTGTGGCACATGGAACTAAGATTACCAACCTAATAAGATGAAAAGTGAACCGAGAACTTATGTGATCAGCTACTTGATGTTATAGTGTTTGTTTGAAGCCTTTACTGTACAACATGATTGTTTCCCTTTTTATATGTTTCCTTGTTCCTTTTATCAAGATCAGTGTTTAGTTTTTCATACTAGTACTATTAGACAGAACAAACATCCTTTCTGCCGGGGGCGCTACATCTTTAAATGGATGTAGGTGGTTACATAGCATGCATTGTTGGTCGCAGCTAGTCGCGCGTCTTCTTTTCAGCCGACTTGGTGAGCCCCGCGTCATTTCGGGGTCCTGTGTCATTTGTTTTTCATGTACTTTGTATTTTGAGGTATAGCCGGAGCCTTGTTGCTGGCATTTCCACATTACTCTTCAGTTGTATTTAGAGGCTCTGTAGACAGGTTGTGGGTGGTGTTAGATATAGGAAATTAAATTAGAAATATTAGTATTTGGAATGTATGTTTTTCATCATATCTATAAAAATTGTAATATTTTGGATATTATGGTTGAAACTGCTAATAGAAATAAAATGGAAGTTGTTAATGAAATATTTATAAAGTGATTGATGGAGTACATCTCCTCTTTATTCAAAAATGAATTTGTCATTCTAACAGGCTTGCTTAATCGGGTTTACTTGGTTGAGCATCGGTTGCGCTCCTCGATTTTGGGGCATGACAAACTTGGTATCAGAGCCTAAGGTTTTAAAGTGTCCTAGGGTGTCTCGGAGTCATGGCTAGTAGAGTCCTTCTTATCGGTGTGTTGTCAACCACATCTATAATAAGGAGGCTACTTGGACATTTAGGAATTTCACCCTTCTTTAATACTCGAGATCGTGTGGTAGAGCTTAGATCTTATTCTCAAGATGAGTAATCTTGATACCATAATCCATGAGTTTGAAGCAGTAAGGATGGAATAACCCAGCCATTGAATCTGAGGGAGGTTGCCCAAGAGTTTTTTAGGAGAATATATGGAGCCATGGAGGGAGTGGTAGAAGTTGTTGCTAAGGGGAGTACCCTTGTTCTTATTAATGTCACTGCATCACCAGATCATGTGGTATGTCAGTATGGTACCAATGTCTATTACAGATGTGGAGTCATGGGGAATCAGTTAAGGCATTTCCCCGTCAATCTAAAGTTACCAAGTAAGTCACTCCTAGCTATATCGTTATGAACACCACACAATTTTTCCTTGTTGTATATTTGCACCATATTGAAGAGTTAACATAAACATGGTCTTAACAAGATGTTGAATAAAAAAAAAATATTTCATGCACCTACTCTTTGAACGAGACGCATTATTCGTGAATTCACTCTATCACAAATTCTCTTATTTATATCCTCTTGTGGAATTAAGTTCTATAATTATGTCCTTTAATCGAGTTATAACTCTAGGATTAATACTTCCCACTTGCCTTCCTAAATTCTCAACAAGGGATTATACCGGGTAAATTTCTTATAAAATATTTTATTTAAATGGACAACCTCTGCTCGCTTGTGCCTATACATGCACTGTCGTAAAGTTTACCTATGTGGTGTCAATTTCCATGTAAAACATCCCAGTGTTGTGATCGTTCTCGAGTCACTCTTTTTCTCACGGGTGTATATCGCTTCTATGGTTTGAACAGTCACGCTACTCTCATGCGAGTATCATCATAAAACCTTCTCACTGTCTAGTAACATAAGAGCATATCTTAACACCTACCATATGAGTGCACGTCAATCGAAATGTTCACAGTGTGCACAAAGTCTCTCTGATAATTGAGATCCTCATATCTCCGTCCTAGGAATGTCTTGTGTCTCCATCTTAGTATAACTTTCGTGTCCACTTAGGACATCCCGCAATAAGTAACTCACCTTGTTCCTAGAATTGTGTTTTCTCGTGATGTGGTCTTGTATTGCAGTTTGGGAGTTAATATAGCAGAAGCCTGCCCAGCTCATAACAAATGTTTATTTTCTCTTTATACCTCCACAACATGTGTTAATTGTGTTCCTTAGTTAGTGAATTCATTGTGCTAGTTTCCTAACACTTGTTCGATAACTATGAGGGAACGTGTTCTTCTATGTGTCACTATAACAATTCCTTTCTAATAGGCTCTCCGTCAAGACCGAATGCACCTTTGGGGGTCATTATAGCACAATGCCTACTTCTCATGTTTTCCTGTCTTTTATTAGCATCTGGGTACTTCTCAAGTCAAAATCTATGGAGAAATCATTATGAACATCCTCAAACCTTACATGATTATTTTATATTATCTCATTGGGTTCCGTTGTCTTCACACACTCGACTTCTAGAATCAATTACTATGTCCTTATCATGTGCGGGGAGTTTTTCTATCCTTGGCATTCCATCTCCCTGGGTGGATAGGAGTTTTATTGGTCTTTCTCCCCGGAGCATCATATTAACCATTAGAACCCCTTTAGCCAATACATGATTTCGTCCAAATATTAAGATTTCCTAGCTATGTGATTTCACTCGTAAAAGGTTGAAATTAGATGCTTTTAGATTTTGGCACATATCATGAGCATATTGATTTGGAAGACAAGTTGCCATATTTTTAGTTATCCCATATAGGATCAATTGTCGGGAAGGGTTAAGATGTTTAAATTATGATAATCTCATATGTGTTTGACTTCTTTTTCATCCTCATAGGCTTGTGGCATAGCTTCCTTGTGCCAATTAATGTTAAGAGTGTAATTCAACTTCATGTATTTCCTTTGAAATTTCTATCACATCCATGTTGCATGAATATTACCATTTGGAGCTAAACTGACTTTCCTTACACTCAAGGAGGCAACCGATGTAACATACTTGACCACTTCTCCTTAAAGCTTACTATTGTCGGGCAAGGCATATATGGAAATGAACAATTGTTACTATCCCTTGCATAACTCGTCGCCTCCCAAGAATAACTTATTCTAGCGTCTTCATCCTCCCGATCATGACTCCCATGTATCTCATGTCTAGAAATGCCCGCTTCTTTTAGATCTCAGGATCACGTACATGGTTCCCACCTTATCAATGCGTACTAGTTACCTCTATGCTTCATTTGTCTAATGATTGATGTCATCACAATGATTAACCATGTCAACATTGTTGGTAGTAATCCTCGCGTCTCTTAGCATATAACCTCGTGAAATACTCTGCTAAGCACATTAATGGATTCCTGAATAATTCTAGCCCAATCATGAACTCCGTTGTTCCTCATTGCATTAAATCTATTGGGTATTGAAGGTTCAAACATGTAAAAGAGGAAGCATCACCCCGTGATCACATATATTCGATAGGTAGTTTTATGGTCAATTTATGATAGCACATATTAGAGCGATTGTTGAAGGTCATCAAAGGTTTAGGGTGGGTGTTCGCGTAGAGATTTAGAGTTGAGGAGGGTGAACGGGTTATTCTCAATATTTTCTCCCTGAAGATGTTATGTGAACTGATAATGAAGGTGAAATAAGTGTAGTTCACATTAGGCCGCACTATGAGTACCATGTCTTTCCATCGTTGTTCCCTATGTACCCTGTGTTTTCATGTGCCTGTGTCTAAGAAGGTAGTTAGAAATACTTTGTGTATAATTCCCATGGAAACTATTGAAGATGAAGTTAATGGATAGTTAGCTTATGCGAGGTATCTATTTATCATCCTTGTTAGGTAAGTTTGGTAGTTGAGATTGTTCCCGTGAATGTGTTATGGCGAAGTCTGTACGTCTAAGAGGCCACCTTGAAGGCCGAAAGTGTAGTGGAAAGAAAATATTTTCTGTTGGTTGTATAACAATTGGTTTTGATTTGAAAAGTACCTTCTAGGTGTTATCGTTTAAAAATGTGCAGTACATGTTCGAGTATCATTATGATAATGTTGTGCTTGTAATGCTGGGATTAGTGTTATTGATATATACATTGTGGTGCTTTATCGAGTTATGAATGTGTTGTTAGCATGGTTTTGGTGGTACTCTAGCAGGAGGATAGGCCTAGTTACAAAGGAGATGCTGTCGAAATTTCTAAAAAATTTGGGAGTTAGTCAAAATTTAGGAACTTGAGGTAGGTGATAAAAGAGAAATATTACGTTAAATGTTTCGGGAAAACTCTACTTCTCATTCAAGGACGAATGATCCTAAGCGGGGGAGAATGTAACGCCCTGAAAAACTTCACTATGTAATTTAAGGTTTTGTGGTGTCAAGGTAGGCTAATGCATTGTATTTTCGGAGTTTTTGGTTGAACAATGCACTGGGGAGTTGAAATTTTTCGTCACGGCTAGACCAGGCTTTAGGCTGGCGAGGCCAGGCTAAAGCCAGGCTGGACAAGACATTAGGCTGGTGACGCCAGGTCTGTAGCTCGGTCCAGAAATTTTGGACCATCCATTCTTCTATCTTTATAACCCGACCCAACTTCGTTAAATACACGCAATGGGTCATTTTTTAGCAACAAAAAATATGATGTTTTAGAGTGAGAGAGGTATCCCTATATTGAGGAAGTGATCTTCATTAAATCAATCAATTCTTACGCAAATCTTTAAAGATTAACAAGGCAAACACACTAGATCTTCATCCTTGAGGTTAGATTCTACACCCTAACCCCTAATTTCGAATTTTAGCTAAAGATGGGTATTTATCAAGAAATTTTGTGGGTATTGGAGTTGTTATCTTGCTTGAATATCTTATCAACGGGTATAGGAACATTGTTGAGCTAAAAAATTTGAAGGATGGGTTGAAGGTTGATGAAATCCTCTATAAAAGGACCTTAAAGACTTAATGCACACCTAGTGTTTGATGGGACGCTCAAACGAGCTAAGACTATGAATATTTTCCTAATTTGTGTTCAGTTTTGTTATATCTCGAAATAGATTGGGGTTTCTAGGATTTTCGGGACGTTGTAGTAATTTAAGGAAAATCTCAAGCAACGAATTGAATTCCATAATGCTTCCGTAAGTTTAAGTATGGCCGGCTCAAAATCCATAATTTTTACATTCCGGGTTATCCCCTATAAACTCATAAACTTGATTATTCCGAACGAGCCTTATATTGAATGATTGATGTTTAAAGTATGGATTTCTTAATTAAAATGGTATGGCTTTGAGTGGTGGTTTAAATGAAAACCGAATGAAAACCGATATACCGATTAGGTGAGGAAAAACTCGATATGCTTAATACTCCTAACCGCTCGTATGCATACTAAATGTCTTGATTGAGTGTGTCTAGTTGTTGATAAACTATAAAGATGTTTGAAAATAAATTAAATGAGAGTGTGGACAATGTGTATAATTGTTCCTAGAAATGCCAACGAAATGAGGGAATATATGAAACATATTATGAAATGAGCCTCGACTCAAATGTCTTAAAATGACTTCTAAAAATAAAATTCGCCTCAACGCTCTATTGAGATATGTATGGTTAAATCCCCTCTTCTTAGAAATTGAAACCCCATGGTATCCATACAATTGGTGTAAGTTTCAACCTTGATTGATGTAGAAAATGATATTCCGAACGGGCCTGTGCTGTAAGAATTTATGTGCAAGATATGTTGGAATGATCCCACTATGCTATCTTGTCACTTGATGATGTGTTAAAGATATGGAATATGTGTTAAATTTCCAAAGTATATGAAAGCCTCTATATGATTCATAATTTCTCCTGTGTGTACTTAATATCTTAAATTGAAAGGCATGTTTGACGAAATTAATAATAATGTGAAATATGGGAAAAGAACTTGAATTATGAAATGTGGCCAAGTGCCAAGTGTGACATAACTATTGTGGCCACTAATGCCGAAGCAATTGAAATATGTGTGGGGAATATGGAATGAGATGATTAATGGAAAATGAAAATGTCTTGAGTAAGACGGCCTAGCCGATCGGGCCGTGATCGGAAACTATGCCGCACACATGGTGGTAATTGTGCTGATAATGATGATTGATGATTGGAATTGTGGAAAATATGGATGTCTCAAACGAGACGACCTAGCCGCTCGGGTCGAGATCGGACTCGGTGTAAGAACATGGTGGTATTGTAGATTGTGGCACATGGGACTAAGATTACCAATCTAATAAGATGAAAGCTGAACCGAGAACTTATGTGATCATCTACTTGATGTTTTAGTGTTTGTTTGAAGATTTTATTGTACAACATGATTGTTTTCCTTTTTATATGTTTCCTTATTCCTTCTATCAAGGTTAGTGTTTAGTTTTTCAGACTAGTATTATTCGACAGTACTAATGTTCCTTTTGTCGTGGGCGCTACATCTTTAAATGGATGTAGGTGGTTCCACAGCAGGCATTGTTGGTCGCAGCTAGTGGCGCATCTTCTTTTTAGCCGACTTGGTGAGCCCCACTTCATTTCGGGGTCATGTGTCATTTTTTTTTCATGTACTTTGTATCTGGAGGTATAGCCGGAGCCTTGTTGCCGGCATTTCCACATTACTCATCAGTTGTATTTAGAGGTTCCATAGATAGGTTGTGGGTGGTGTTTGATATAGGAAATTAAATTAGAAATATTGGTATTTGGCATGTATGTTTTTCATAATATCTATAAAAATTGTAATATTTTGGATATTATGGTTGAAACTGCTAATGGAAATAAAATGGAAGTTGTTAATGAAATATTTATAAAGTATGATTAATGGAGTACATCATCTCTTTATTCAAAAATGAAGATGCGCCACTAGNATTTAGAGGTTCCATAGATAGGTTGTGGGTGGTGTTTGATATAGGAAATTAAATTAGAAATATTGGTATTTGGCATGTATGTTTTTCATAATATCTATAAAAATTGTAATATTTTGGATATTATGGTTGAAACTGCTAATGGAAATAAAATGGAAGTTGTTAATGAAATATTTATAAAGTATGATTAATGGAGTACATCATCTCTTTATTCAAAAATGAATTTGGCTAGAATGAAATCTAACAGGCTTGCTCAGTCGAGTTTACTCAATTGAGTGCCAGTCGCGCTCCTCGATTTTGGGGTCTAACAGATTTTCTATGGGAAAACATAATTTTGTTGTTCGGAATACCAAAAGCAATTGCCTGTGACAACGGGCCATGATTCATAGGCTCTAAGGTCACAAAATTCCTTGAAGAGTAAAAGAATCACATATTCGCCATACCATCCGAGCGCAGATGGGCTAGCTAAATCAACCAATAAGGCGATTATTCAAAACCTCAAAAAGAGGCTAGAAGCATCCAAAGACAACTGACTCGAAGAGTTACTGGTAGTGTTGCGGGCATACCGGACGACAACCAAATCAAGTAGGGATAGAAAATTTTCTCTTTTGTATACAGTGCAGAAGCTTTGATCCCGGTGGAAGTAGGAAAGACGACTTTGTGGTACTTCCAGGCGGACGACAAAACAAACAACAAGACATTGCTAGTCAAATTGGAGCTACTTGACAAACACAGGGACTTGGCGCACTTAAGGATGGTGGTCTAGAAACAATTAATGGAAAGCTATTATAATCGAAGGGTCGATCTCTGTTATTTCAAAGTGGGAGACTTGGTTTAGAGAAAGTGACTCATAACACTCGGGAGCTCAATGTAGGAAAGTTTGGCCCAACATGGGAAGGCCCCTACCGAGTTTCGGTTGTCATCGGAAAGGGATCATATGAACTAGAAAACCAAGATGGAGTCAAATTGTCGAGCAACTAAATCGTTACTCACCTCAAAATGTATTACTGCAGATGGGCGCTGCTTGTACTGAAAGTATGTTCTGGGCTCTCTTTTCCTTCGCCCAAATTTTGTCCCAAATGAATTTTTCTTGCAAGGTTTTTAATGAGGCAATAACGAAAAACAAACTACAAAGGGAACGTCATCAGTAGAGATAATAACTTTAGATGACAAGGCATTGAAACAACAAACTTTTTCGGGATGGTTAGATAGTATTTGGCTCGATTGCAAATTCCTAATGGGAAGCTAAACTTGCTATCGGACAAAAGGCTATTAAACCGTTCACGAGTGCTCTTTGATACAAGACATTAGGGGGTGGTTAGATAATCTTTTTCTTGATAGTAAAGTTCCTAACGGAAAATGAAGCTTGCTATCGAACCAAAGATTATCCAACCATTCAAAAGTGTTTTTCCTCAAATGAGAAAGATTTCTAGTGTTTCAATTCACATTCTTCGCATTCGAATACTGGGGGAAATAGTATCAGAATACGTCAATTTGATTGCCACGAAAACTAGGACTACGAGACCCGAGAACAAAAATGTCTCGTCGGGACCTGGGACTGCACAGCCAGTCCCATAGAAACAACTTGTACAAATTAGCCACATGTAATGGAAATTTCTTTTCTTTCAGCATAACGAATTCTTATGTACTTTGAAGATTAAAGGAATAAAATGAAGTACTTTTATTTTTATCTTGTTTCTTCTCCAAACGATGAACTTATTTTATTGTTTGAAAGTTAACCAAGTACTTCAAATGCTAGTTTTGGAATGAACAGGACATTTCCTCTTCAAGATAACCGTAAACATAAGAGGCTCCTCTCTTATAAAACTCTCATAGTAAAGAGTTGGTTCCAAAAGAGAGTATGCCCAGAACCCAAATTCTAGCGATGAAAAATACGCCCGAAGCCTTGCCTAATTTGACGCAAGAAGAATAAACTTTATGCAATGCTTAAGCAAAAAAATATTTTTATTTATTAAACGTTCTATGAAGCACAAGTACAAAAATACATAAGGAAGACAGAAAAGGAAAATAGAGCAAAAAGCTAAACTACATCGCCACCAGAACTTGGGGGAAGAGAAGAATATGTGCTCCAGGGAGAAGTAGGTTTATTTGTCGTCGGCTTGGGATCTTGGCCTTCAATGGTATTCTCTTCAAGTTCCTCCTTGGTTTCTAAAACTCAAAACTGGAACTAGAAGAGCCAGTTGCATCAGGCCGAGCTGGGAGACGTTCTAAAGTAGTTAACCCAATGCTCGGGCCTTGGCGATCTCATTGTCAATACCAATGACGCCTGCTTTGGCCTCTTAGAAGGTTTTCTTCCTCATATTATACATAGAATGTGTTTTTTCGATGATGAGAGAATCTTCTCGGTGCTGAAGTTCTGATTTAAGCCTATCAACCTCGGTCAGAAGCCTATCCCGCTCGAATTTCGTGGCACTAAGTCTAAGATCGAGATCATAGATTGTGGTTATATGAACCTTATTATGTTCCATGATCCTCTTATGCTTATCCTCCATCCGGGCACGCGCAGCAACAACCTCTTCACCTTTGGAATTCAAAGGTCCCTCTAAGTTATTCACTCGCTCAATAGAGGCAAACTCGCGTTCGGCAGCAACGAGCACGACATCTTGAACTTCAGACCACTTAGCCTTGGCCTCTTAGAATTTAACATTTAGTTGATAAGCTTCTTGACTAAGGGACACAACCTCTTGCTCCTTAAGCTGCATCCAGGCCTCTACATCACTTGCCTTAGCGGCTTTCGCCTCTAGCACTGGGAGGCGCACAACAAGTCGATTCATATCGGCCAACAGTTGATCCCGCCCGGACAGGGGCTTAATCATAGAACCTTGTTCCCTAGGTATAGTTATAAATAGTTACTTGAACAACCATTGTAAGTGATGAAAATTCTGACAAACTTATGTTATACACTATTCTCAAGCTAAATAATACTTTATTTTCTGGGTAACGTTATTCTTATTGTTGTTTATGCAAGCTTTGCTCCCGGAACCAAGCTATCTGCTATTTATCTCGATTTCAACGCTAATCTTGTAATTTATTTAATCTATTTATCATTTTGGGATCAAATCGATTCACTTGTCCATAAATCACGTTATAAATTTAACTGTATCATTTTAGGGGCAAACATAGAGCAATATAGATCTCCTTAATATGTTTCTCATTAGTAACAATGTTTTCATTAAATCTTTATTTCAACTATTAAAATATGGGGTTCATGCTAATACGAGCCAACACTCCACTTCTAATGTGTTTATGTGCGTATTAAATATTTCCCCAGCTTCACTAACTTGAATGAGACGTAATTACATTGTTAGCTTGTCTAAATTTGAGCGCCAAGTCTTAGCTTGGCCCAACCTCACTCTAGTGCTAGTAAATAAATAACCTCCCAATAGGAGATAAAGTAGGTGGGAAAAAATCTATCCAACTTATCCACTCCTTAGACCTAAAGCCCGCAATTGAGAACTTTTTGTTTGTACGGAATTTTGTACATTAAATGCATTGCCATCTACAAAAAGTTATTGTCATTGGTAAAGATTTGTGAGGCATCCTTTAGTCCTCGCATTCGAATTGAGAAAATTGTTCACATCATCTAGATAGAAAAATGAAAGAAAAACAATAATAACTAGCTATTTAAGGGCATAAAGAAGAAACAAACGGAAAAGAAGAAGAAATCACATGTTTACTTCACGAGATATTAACGTTTCTTTTCCAAATTGTACTCCTTTTATTCATACACGTCTATTTTATGTGATCAGCTGCACTTTGACAAGAAAGTTTTCACAAAAATAAATTCAATTTTTATTTCTACCGATTTATAAAAATTTGTGTTTAATTTAATAATGGGTCAGAATCGGGCTTGCCTAATTTCTTATGATTGATCGAGATCGGGGTGACAGACCAAAGGTCCGATCTCACATTGTATCGAACCATGGTGCAAAGATGGATTGCAGAGTTCGTAAATCAAATACTGATCGAGATCGAGACCAGTCGAGATCGAAATCGAAGCAGGATAAAGATCGAATGAGATCGAATAAATTTTGCTAAGCCGAATAACGGAAAGCCGAGATATCCGTGATCGGGCAAGGATCGTGGCGGAAATCACGGAATGTATCAAGTCAGGACCCGTTAATTAGCCAATCATGCGATTTCTTTCAGTATTTAGAATTGTACCATAAGTAAAATTCCTCTACTATATAAAGGGGGTTCTAATCATTTGTAATGATTACATGCACGCATAACAAAGAGTTATAATATATTTTCTCTCTTAATCTCTCTTGTTCTACTATGTATTTCATCCTTTTCAATTATACATTCATTTGGTTTGAGGGCAATCCAGCTCGATGGCTAAATTGCATTTCATATTGGTTTGCTTTATTTCATAGTCAATATCTAGAATTAATTTTCATGTTCATCAATTTGTGTCAGATAAAATCACATATCCTTAAAACCACTTATAGAATTTAATTGTTATCCAATTTTGAGGGTAAACAGTTTGGTGCCCACTACGGGCTAAGGATAATAGTGATTGCGTGGTACCAATTCTATAACACACACTACTTTACGCTTGTTGTTGTAAGTATTTTTTATTTCAATATCAGCATGTCGAACTCTCAAGCAATACCCACACATGCCTATAATGGCCTTAGCTTTTATGGAGAAAACAACAACCTGGCCGCCCCAAGGAACGAAATACCTCAGGCTGACCTCGAGGGAGTACTAGTTGTAGACCTCATCGACGTCCATTCCCATGTTGCCCTGAATGCAAATCTGGGCGTCGACCTCGAAAATATTGTCCGTAGAGACGTTCGATCAGTCAGTCAGAATACATAGCACGGCGAAGATGGCAGAGTCAGCCTTCAATTAATATTCGAATTGTTGCAGGCTCAACAAGATGCCATAGTGGAACTCCAAAATAAGAACCACGCAGCGAGTAGGGACGAACTCGAGCCCTCACTGGAAGTTATTCACAGGGCCGAACTAGTACCGAAGAAGTCAAATGTGAATGAATCGTGGACTGAACACCATTATTATGAAAATTCTCGAGGAGCTCACAAAGTGAATTGAATCAGGGGATAATAAGATTGAAGCGAATGACAAAAAAGTAGAAATGTATAACTACCGAGTTGATCAAATTCCCGGGGCACTACCGATTTTGAAGGATTTGGATTCGAAGAAGTTCATGTAAAAGCCTTTGCCCCCAAGCGCGGCTCCTAATATCATCCCAATGAAATTTTGCATGCCAAAAATTCCCAAGTATAATGTAACTACCGACCCCAATGAGCATTTCACTTTTTACACATGCGCAATAAAGGGAAACGATTTAGAGGATGATGAGATTAAGTTCGTTTTGCTGAATAAATTAGGAGAAACCTTATCGAAGGGGTAATAATATGGTACCATAATTATCCGCTGAACTCCATTGATTCCTTTGCCATGCTCGTTGATTCTTTCGTCACAGCACACGCTGGAGCCATAACGGTCGAGACTAGAAAGCTGGACCTCTTCAAAGTGAAATAGAAAGACAACGAGATGCTCAGAGAGTTGAAGATGATCAGTTCAGAGCTCCTTTCAAGTCTGTTTATCCAAATAAACCGGTAGGCAGAATTCAAAGGGATATCGATCGAGAACCATGATCGAACAGAGATCGGTATCAACCATACGGTGGAGATCAGAGAAACAACAGTCCTAGACACAACCCCGTTCGAAGTGATCGAAGAAATGATCTAGGACAGAGCTCCCGAGGGATCATGAGTAAGAGTGGTTTCGATAAAATTTTGAGCTCAAAGAAGCACCACGACTATCGGAATACAACTTCAACGTCGATGCATCAGCTATTGTATCGCCCATCGGGCGAATCAAAGACACCAGGTGGCCCCAACCCCTACAGACTGATCCAGCCAAGAGAAATCCTTATCAAATGTGAAAATATGATGGAACTCATGGTTATAGAACAGAAGACTGAAGATAGTTGAGGGAGGAGGTAGCCCGTTTGTTCAACGAAGGGCATCTTCGAGAATTTTTGAGTGATCGGTCTAAAAACCACTTCAGAAACAGAGATACAAACACACAGAATGAGCAAGAAGAGCCACAACACATGATCCACATAATTGTTGGAGGGGGCGATATTCCTCAGGGACCCGTATTCAAATGCAGCAAGGTGTCGATCACGAGGGAAAAGCGCACTCGAGACTATGTATCGGAGGGGACCTTATCTTTCAATGACAGGATACAGAGGGGATCTCACAACCCCACAAAAATGCCCTAGTAATATCTATTCATATGAGTAAAATTCAAGTTAAACATGTTTTGATTGATCCAGGTAGCTCGGCCAAAATTATTCGATCTAGGGTCATAGAACAGCTCGGCCTACAAGATCAAATTTTTCCCGCAATCCGATTACTTAAATGCTTCAACATGGCAAGGGAAACTACCAAAGGCGAAATTACTTTGCCAGTGAACATGGCCAGGACTTTCCAAGAAACAAAGTTCCATGTGATCCAGGGTGACATGAGGTATAACGCCCTGCTCAGAAGGCCTTGGATCCATAACATGAGAGCAGTACCCTCGACCCTTCACCAAGTTCTGAAGTTACTGACGTCGTACGAAATCAAAACAGTATATGGGGAGCAATCCGCCGCCAAGGATATGTTTGTAGTCTATGAAGTGATACCGGTATCGGCTCTCTCATTAGCAAATGGATCGGAGTTGAAGAGAAAGCAGGAGGCCAAATAGAAACCACAGACACCGGCCTTGACCCAATTGTAGGAGTAAGGGATCAACGAGGATGACGACTACTAGATCCCTCAATCCTTCATAATTCCCAATGACTCTGATGCCACTAAGTCAACAATCAAAGAACTGGAACAAGTCACATTGACTGACCATCAGCCCGAATGAAAGGTATACCTGGGCATAGGGCTAACCCCCAAGCTCAGCAACAAACTTATTCATTTCCTTAAATATAATATAGATTGCATTTCCTGGTCCCATCTCGATATGACAAGGATCCCACCAGAAATCACTACCCATCGATTAAGCCTGGACCCGAAGTTTCGTCTGGTCATGCAAAAAAGAAAGCTGTAGTCCAAGGTTAAGCACGCATTCATCAAGGACGACGTAACCAAACTTCTCAAAATAGGGTCCATTCGGGAAGTAAAAATATCCTTTAAGTTTAGCAAACATAGTAGTAGTCCCTTAGAAGGGAAATAAACTTAGAATGTGCGTAGATTATAAAGACTTAAACAAAGCGTGTCCTAAGGATTCCTTTCCTTTGCTTAATATCAACCATATGATTGATGCCACAACCGGCCATGAGATTCTCATTTTTCTCGATGCCTACTCTAGGTACAACCAAATACAGATGAACCCGGAGGATCAGGAAAAGACCTCGCTTATCACTAAATATGGCACCTACTGTTATAATGTAATGTTGTTCGGACTAAAAATTGTTGAGGCAACTTATAAACGCCTAGTGAACCGAATGTTCGAATAAAAAATAGAAAAATCAATGGAAGTTTGTATTGATCACAAGTTAATTAAGTCCCTGTGAGCAGAGGACCATTTAAAACATTTGCAGGAAACTTTAGATATACTGAGGAAGTACAATATGAAGCTCAACCCAAGAAAGTGCGCATTCGAGGTTGGCTCGGGCAAGTTTCTTACCTTCATGGTATCCAATCAGGAAATCAAGATCAACCCCGATAAAATCAAAGTTATCGAGGATATCACAGTCATAGATAACGTAAAGGTTGTACAAAGGCTAATGGGGCGCATAGCCGCCTTAGGGCGATTCATTTCGAGGTCCTCAGATAAGAGTCACCGATTCTTCTCATTGCTTAAGAAGAAAAGTAGCTTTGCATGGACTGCGGAATGCCAACAAGCTTTGGAAGAACTAAAGCGATATTTATCAAGCCCGTTGCTGCTTCATACCCCGAAAGTGGATAAGAAACTCTACTTGTACTTGGCAGTCTCAGAAATAGTGGTAAGTGGAGTCCTATTCCGAGAAGAAAAAGGTCCGCAACTCCCTGTTTATTATGTTAGTCGGACCTTAGGTGAGGCCAAACCAGATATCCACACTTCGAAAAATTAGCGCTTGCTTTAATAAGCGCCTCTAGGAAATTAAAATAATATTTCCAATGTCATCCAATATGTGTTGTAACGACCTATCCTCTTTGAAATATTTTTCACAAACCCGAGCTTTCGGGTCGATTGGCCAAATGGTCCGTCGAGATCAGTGGGTATGATATCGAATATCGACCCTGAACCGCCATCAAGTCTCAAATCATGGCAGACTTCGTGGCCAACTTCATGCCAGCCCTCGTACCCGAGGTTGAAAGAGAATTATTATTAAAATCAGGTACATCTTCAAGGGTGTGGAACCTCTTCACGGACTGTGCTTCGAACGCTAATGGGTCTAGGTTGGGTATCGTTGTAAAACCACCCACGAGTTATATTATTAAACAATCTATCAGGACTTCGAGATTAACTAACAATGAGGCCGAGTATGAGGCCATGATTGCAGGACTCGAGTTGGCTAAAAGTTTGGGAACACAGGTCATCGAGGCCAAGTGTTATTCCCTCCTCGTCATAAAACAAGTTAGCAGGACTTTCAAAGTCCGAGAAGACCGAATACAGAGGTACTTGGATAATCTACAGGTAACTCTACATTGATTTAAATAATGGACCTTACAACATGTACCTCGAGAACAGAACAGTGAGACCGAAGCTCTTGCAAACATAGGGTCATCGGTCGAAGATGTATAATTCAACTCAGGGCATACAACTCATGAGATCGATGATCGAAGAAGGCCACGCTGAAATAAACTCCACAAGTCTGGCCTGGGATTGGAGGAACAAGTACATAGAGTACTTAAAGAACGTGAAACTTCCATCAAATCCAAAGGAGTCGAGAGCTCTACATCCAAAGTCAGAAGGTTCACTTTGTTCGAAGACGGAACGTTATTTAGAAGGATGTTCGATGGACCATTGACAATTTGTTTGGGACCGAGACATACCAACTACGTCCTAAGGGAAGGTCACGAAGGAACTTATGGGAATCATTTCGGTGCCGAATCATTGGTCCACAAAGTAACCATAACAGGATACTATTGGATCGATATGGAGAAGGATGCAAAGAAATTCGTTCGAAAGTGCGACAATGGGAAGGTATGCGCGAATGATTCACCAGCCCGAAGAGCAGCTTCATCTGGTCTTATCCCCATGGTCGTTAATGAAATGGGGGATGAACATCGTCGCCCCTCTTCCATCGGCACCAGGTAAAGCTTAGTTTATTTTATTTATGACTGATTATTTTTCTAAGTGGGCTGAAGCACGGGCTTTCTATAAAGTCAGAGAAAAGGAAGTCATAGACTTTATTTAGGACCACATTATATATGATTCGGGATGCCTGCCGAGATTGTATGTGAAAATGGGAAGCAATTCATCGGTACCAAAGTGATTAAATTTATCGAGGATCACAAAATCAAAAGGATTTTAGCGACACCTTATCATACCAGCACGAACGGACAAGCCGAATCGACCAACAAAACCATTATTTAGAATTTTAGGAAAAGATTTATCGTCACTAAAGTAAAGCGGAGAGAGATACTGCCCGAAGTTCTTTGGTCATACCGCACAATGTCAAAGTCTAATACTGGAGCAATGCTGTTCTCGTTAGTCTATGGCGAAGAAGCTCTTATCCCGGTCGAGGTCGAAGAGCCTAGCCTCAAGTTCAGATATGAAATAGAAGAATCGAATCACGAGGCCATGAATACGAGCCTAGAATTGTTGGAGGAAAGATGTGAAGCCGCCCTTGTTCGATTGGTCGTAAAAAAATAGCGGATTAAAACTTACTACAAACGAAGAGCCAATCTTCGACATTTTAACATCGGGTACTTGGTGCTAAGAAAAGTCACCCTCAACAAACAAAATTCAAATGAAGGAAAATTGGGTCTGAACTGGGAAGGACCATATCAGGTCCTCGAAATCATCGAAAAAGGATACTACAAGCTCGGCACGATGAATGGCGAACAATTATAGAGAAATTGGAATGTATCGCTACTAAAATGATACTACTGCTAAGGTACGACCCTTCCATTTTCATTTATATTTTAAACTAACTCTTGCATGTGTTCAATCAAAAACATCGATGGATTCTCCAACACTGAGTTTTTAGGTCTGATAGCACGCGTTGCACTCTTTTTTCCTTAGACCGATTTTGTCCCAAATGGGTTTTCCGGCGAGGTTTTTAATGAGGCAACCATCGATCGTGGTAACTTAGAACCATTAAACAGTATTTGAGGCTTCTTTACAATCAACCTCAAATACTGGGGGCATTTCCCTCGAATGTCAACTTTTGTGTGAGGAAATTACTTCATGGCAGCAGGGTCTCGATAGGTAAATTTTATAAGGGACAAACGTTCAAATGAACCGTGCCCCTATAGGTTACTCGAGCACTGGCACCAAACATGTACGTATGTATAGTCATTTATAAAGATAAGTATTTTTCCTAGTCGATATCTCATGTCTTAGAAAAGTTTTCTACTTTACAATATCATAATCTCGATCTATTATGAACAAACTTAAGGGCCAATCATAACTAGAGTTCGATAACTACCCCCACGCTCAGGGACTAGCGTCCGAAAATAAATAGGATCGAATTATTAAAAGTTTGAGATCATAAGACCTTATATGAAACGCTCGATTTTTATAGGCCACGACCACCCCACTCGGGAATTCACACTTCGGGACAGCTTGAAGTAAAATGGAAAAATAAGCCCAAAAGGCAAATCCCGAATTAAAGAGAGTACGACCGAATTAACACGGATCGGAGACGTCTGAATTCCATAGCGAAATAGGCTTTAAAATTTTTTTATAAACCGGTTAAAAAGGTTACCCCCAACAAAATCATAAAAGGCTTCGATAATATCAAACCTTGAAAATTCTAATGAGTAAAAATTGTTCGAACTCTCGAAATTCTTATTTCATGCTAAGGCATTACAAATTTTACAAATAAAAATGATTAAAATCTATTTTCAAGCCGAAAGGGGGAGAAATCCATAAACATTCTTTTAACAAAAGCCACATTAGCCTAATACAAAAGCCTAACGGCTATTTTATGTTTTGAGTTCGAGCGACCGTCCTCTCTCAAATAGAAACCTAAGGGTTACCTTACTTTGGGTTCGATCAAGCACTCACTCGATCATAAAAACTATGCTAGTTCGGTTTCAATCGAATTGCCTAAACCCCGGACCTTATAATACAATTTCATAAGGCAAAAAGGAAGCAAGAATTTCACAAGACAGAAAGGAAGAAAAATTTTATATATATGTTAAAAAATAATTTACTAGGGCAGCATGGCCCGATCAAAATTCTATACAAAAAGCCAAAACAACATTAAAAGAATCATGAAGAAAAGATACAGATTCTAAGGGCCTAGTCTTCTCCGGGAGCAACATCTTCACTCTCGGGGCCATCTGTACTCTCGGAATCGCTCATGCTCCCGGAATCGTCATCATCGGGAAAGGCCAACACTTTATATTAAGCTTCAATCCCTTGCGATCTCGGAAGTAAGATCGAAGCCACGAGCATGGATCTCCTGGAGGGTCTCCCTTTGAGACTGGCATTTGGCATGCTCACAAACCAGTGTGCTCGAACCTGAGGAGCTTCAGCAACCTCCTTTGCTCAAACCTTAGCGGCTTCGACGTCGGTCTGATAGATGGCCAAAAATACATCAGCATCAACCTTGTTTGCTTCAACCTCAGATTTGGCCGCTGCAAGTTCAATGACCATCTTCTCTCGATCGGAAGTTGCTGAAACCAACCGAGACTGGAACTCCTCAATTTTCTTGGCTTGCACCAAGTTTCTCTCTTTCATAATTTGGAGTTGGCTTTCAACCGAGGACGGTTGAGCTCGGCAGCCTCCTTTTCTAAGGAAAGACGATCCATGTTTTTCTTCCACGCTATGGTCACCGCCTTCACTAAATCAACTTCCTCACAAAGTTGCCGGATTATATCAAGCTTTTGATGGACCTGTGGGATTGAACTGTTAGACACAACGCCCAAATCGGTGTCATTAACTTCTAAGATTCTTCTTACTTGCTCGACCAGATCAGTTTATTCTTTCTGAGTCGCTTCTAGCTCAGCACGAAGGCCCTTTGCTTCCCCTTGATACCGAAAGAAATCTTCAGGATGAAGTACCAAGGCCTACAAAAATAGAAAAGAAAGAATTATACGAAAAAATAAAAACTCAAGTATGAAAATTGATATTGACAAAGAAAGTGAGGTCTTGCCCCACTTCGTCCATCAGAGTTTGGTCTTCCTCTGTAACCTAACTCGGAAGGTAACTAGCGGCCCTTACGGGGGCTACAAGAACTCGTGCATCCTCCGGGATCGTGATAATAATCGTTCGTTTGCACCCGGGATCGGCATTAGGAGCGGAAACTGGTTGATCAGTCAGAAACTCGAGGAAGCTTCACCCGAGCTCTTCCTCAGTACCTCCAAATCACTCAGACCAATGACATACTCTATTCCGGCAAAATAACAACGGAAAGGATCCTCCTCTCTGTGGGTTCCTTCCCCGTGAAAGGTCTTCACGGCCCGAGCCTCCTGAATCATTTCCTCGGAGAATGAAGGAAATGAGGGGGAGTCTCCGATTTCTATCGCCCCTAGTGAATCCTTAGGGGTACTTTGCCTCGAGAAACCTCTAGCCTGACCTCCACAACAACATCCACCGCCTCCTCAGCGGCCTTCTCACCTCGAGGTGAGGCACCTTCGGCTCTAGACGTCTTGAGGACTTCGACCGAATCTTCTCGTGGGACCCTATCAGGTCGGGGTAGTATGTTTTCAGCTTCGACCGACTCAGTGACCCTTTGGGTCTTGGTATTAGCTCGTGTTCGAACAACCAGCCTAGAATCATCCTTTTCGTCTTCTTATTTTTCCTCCTTTAGAAGTTGGACTGACTCCTCATTAAGGGGGATAACGTTGCGAGCCACTCTTTTTTTGGGTTCTTACCCCTCAGAGGTCGAGGCCCTCTTCCTCTTTCTCTTATTTGCTGGCTTCGAGATAGGAGGTGAGACTTCTTCATCACCGGACGGGGGCCTCATCGACGCATCTTTCCCCACCCCTGCAAAAGAAGAAACTGAGTAAGCTCGGAAATATGTTTAAGAAATGACCAAATCATTAAGTCAGGAACAAGGCTTACCATGATTTTTAGCCTCTCACCGGCCCTTTGATAAATCGCGCCATGCGCCCTTGGTATGTGTTAATGTCGAGACCAGGCTCCTAACCCAATTCTCTAGATGAGGACCACACCTGGCATCCCAGCAGTAGCTACACCGAGAAAAACACCGATAAGGGAAGATGAAGAAGTGAAAATAACAAATAGAAATTAAAAACGGAGTCATACTTACGTTTCGTATTCCATTTCTCCAGGAAATGGCATTCTCTCAGTAGGAATGAGGTCAGTGGTCCTCACTCGTATAAACCGACCAATCCAACCCCGAACTTTCTCTTCGTCTATGCTCGAGATGAGCGCCTTGGTGGCCCAGCATTGGAGCTTTATTAGCCCACCTTGATAAAGTCTAGGTCTATACAATCTTATGAGATGATCTAGGGTGAAAGGAAGCCCATCGAATTTTCTTAGAAAGAAGGGGGGCATTATCACAATCCTCCAGAAAGAGGGGTGAATTTGGCCGAGGGTTAGTTGGTACTTCTTGCAGAAGCCTATAATGACTGGATCGAGGGGGGCCAACATGAAAGAATAACTGTAAACACTCAAGAACCCTTCCACGTGGGTAGTAATCGCTTCTTCTGGGCCCATATCACGACCTCTTTGTTTCCCCAGTTGCATTCTTTCTTCACTTGGTCAAGGAAGCTTTTGGATATTGAGCATATGTATCTCGATACCGGTTAGCATCGACCAGGGACCGATGAGGTTTTCTCGATTTTGAAGTCGAAACTAATGACACACCCCCGGGAACAAACTCCTTAGGCCGTGGCTCCGTCGTTGTTTTCTCGTCGGCGGGCCGAGACAGGAAGAGGTTTCTTTTTGCGGAATAATTTTTGACATCTTAGCCATTTAGTTTTTGTGGGAAAAGAAGAATAAAGGTTGTAATATTTGGTATTTTAGAAGGAGCAAACGGTGAGACTCAAAAAATTGAAAATAGGAAGCTTTGAAGAATGCAAAGAACTATGGAGATTAGAATGAAAAAATATTGAAAGTAAAGTTTGAAAGAATCGAGAAAGGATCTATTTATTGGTTACACGGAGACGGTTCAAAGCTGGTACTGGCTGACCATCTACTAACGCACATTGAAAGCCTGGGAAACTGTACCGACGGGACATTTTGATCACCTACATCGCTTACGTCACGGTGCTTACGTCATGATACACTGGGATGAAGTTCGGGGACTCAATTTGTTTCTTGTCGTTACACTCCAAGAAACGAGGGGACTATCTATATACGGTCAAAATCGAGCTTGCCTAATTTATTATGACTGATCGAGACCGGGGTAACAGACCAAAGGTCCGACCTTACATTGTATGGAGCCACGGTGCGAAGATGGATTATAGAGTTCATGAACCAAAGACCGATCGAGATCGAGACCAGGCGAGATCAAAATTGAAGCGGGATAACGATCGAATGAGATCGAAGGTAGCCTACTAAGTCGAATAATGGAAAGTCGAGATATCCATGATCGGGAAAGGATCGTGGTAGAAATCTCGGCAAGTATCAAGTCAAGACCGGTTAATTAGTCAATCATGGAATTTCCTTATGTATTTAGAATTGTACCATAAGTAGAATTCCTCTACTATACAAAGGGGGTTCTAATCATTTGTAATCATCACATTCACGCATAACAAAGCGATATAGTACATTTTCTCTCTTAAGCTCTCTTATTCTCATTTTCAATTATACATTCATTTGGTTCGAGGGCGATCCAGATCAAGGGCCAAACTGCATTCCATATCGGTTTGATTTATTTCACAGTGAATTTCTACCATTCATTTTCATATTCATCAATTTATGCCAAGTGAAATCACATATCCTTAAGACCACTTATAAAATTTTATTGTTATCCAATTTTAAGGATAAACAGTCTTAGAAAGAAATTAGACGTGATATATGTACATCATGCCCCTTTACAATTTTGAATTTAAGAAAATAACTTTTTTAGATCTCTTATATGTAAAAGACAGATCTGTTAAGTGTAAAAGTGAATCTCCCATGTGTAAAAAAAGAGCTAGGGTCATAAAACATAAAACAAGCATATTTGTTACTTTAAATGTTGTTCCCCAGTTTCCAGATTGCTTTGCTCCATTAAATATTGAAAACAAATTTATACTTCATCTCCAGATTTTGCTTCTTTTCTTTGATATTATGGTTTCTATGGAACTTTGCTTGTAGGTATTTTATTAGAAGGTCAAGTTTTTAGCTCTTGCCTGCTATAATTTCATATTTATTTGACAGGCCAATAGTGAAAAGCGATTCTATCCTAAAAATTTTCCTTGGCTGTACTATATTTCCCAAGTGTCTTTGAATGGATTCTTTGCTGGTTTATGTAAGAACGAAATATAAAAGAAATAAAAGTGCAGAAATTATTTTTAAGCCCCATTCTCGGTAATAACAATTTGGAATATTATATTGGGAAAAATACATGACACGTGAACTGTCGTGTAAGACAACGAGGCATGATATGTGTTTAACAAAAAATAAAATTTTCAGTCAAAGTCAATATCTAGAAGAAATCGGGTTACTGATAACAAAAATTTACTTCACTTTCTCCAATGATTTTAGAAGAAATGGATCAAAGAATGAAAATAATTAATTGAGAATATAAGTATGAACTAATAATCATCCCAAATATTAAGGCTTAAAGCTCGAAGAATAAAGCAGAGAATAACATTATGGATTACAGTAATAACCATGTGTCTTTTACAAATGAAATGTCAGCCATGTAGAAGCGTACAATTGTAACAGTTCCCATACTTAATTTGGGCTCATTAATGAGATTAATTGTCATGCAACCGTAACAAAAATATTTATAACTAAGGATTCCTTATAACCGCATCGATTTCCCTTCCTTATTTACTTCTGGATCGTGTATCTTTCCATCTTTGCAGCCTTTATTTATTCTGCTCTTGTTTCCCTCCTTACAATTGTCATGTCTAGTTTGCTCTTCAATATAACCCTGTGGGTGTTTCTCCCGTGTCTTTTCCTGCACTTGCTAAATCCTTATGTAAACATTCCACATATCATGCCGTGTCAGTTTGTTGATAGTCTACGTGTCATGCCTTTTTTTTCACCAATGCAGATAGTCACTCCACTTTTTGAATATTCTTAACTGAATATTCGGGAAGTGGTAAGTTTTTATGGCGCGAATTCTTTACCTCCGTTTCTCGAGTATCATTGCCTTCCTCGGAATCGATGCGACATATGTCAAATTCATTTAATGCTCATCAATTTCAACACTGTTTAGGGTTTTCTGCGGCTGCGTCAGTCATGAAGTGACAGTTCCATTATGATGCTTCATAATTGTCACGCCCCAAACTCAGGGAGCGCAACTGGCACTCAACCGAGTAAACCTGAACGAGCAAGACTATTAGATTTCTTTCTACCCAAACTCATCAATGAATAAATCGGAGATGTACTCCATTAATCAACCACTGAAAAGATTTCACTAATAACTCCCATTTTTTTACTATTAGCAACTTCATTATAATTTCAAAATTATTACAAGTTTTCTGATATAATGAATGAAAAAGAAACATGTTTGCCAAATACTAACATTTCTAGTTTGACTCCCAACATCAAACACCACCCACGACCCATCTTCGGAGCCTCTAAGTACAACAGAATAGTAATATAAAAATGCCGGCAACAAGGCCCCGGCTATACCTTAAACACAATAAATGAGGAACAAAAGATACATGACCCGAAATGAAGTGGGGCTCACCAAGTAAGCTGAACAGAGTGTATCGCTATCACTGATTAATTCCGCCCGCTTTGGAACAACCTGCATCCATGAAAGATGCAGCGCCCCCGGCAAAAATGATGTTAGTACTGTTGAATAGCACTAGTATGTATAGCTAAAAATCCTCTTTCAAAATAGAATGAGCATATAAAAAAAGGAAAAAAATAGAAACAGCAAGTCACCATCAACAATATCCAAATACCCAAATTGAAACATAACAATTTTTAAAATGCGAAAATAATATATATTTTTTGGTTGGGAGATCATTAGCACTGATATACCACCGTCTTTGTTAGCACGGAGTCCGATCACACCCGATCAGCTAGGTCATCTCCCCATGAACAATGTGGGTTGACATATTATACAAAAGAAAGTTGCTACCAAGAGTACTACCACCATATGCTCAACATCGCGTCTGATCTCCACCCGATCAGCTAGGCCGCCTTCCCGCATATGACGAGTGGGTTGACTTTTTGTGACGACCCAAAGGGTTATCACCTATTTTATTTCCTATTTCGTACTCCCGAGGCCTTGAAAACCTTATTTTTATTTGCCTCAATTTGCGTGCACAGTCCGGGCGCGTAGATGGACAGCTTAATTATTAAATTCTGTGAAAAATGCTATGATTTGATATTAAAATGAATAAATTTGTCTTCGGTCAATATTTTGGATAAATGGACCCAGACTTGTGATTTGATGTTCCCGGAGGGTCCGTAGGAAAATATGGGACTTGGGCGTATGCTCGGAATCGAATTCCGAGGTCCCAAGCCCGAGAAATGAATTTTTGAGTAAAATTATTTTCTGAAAATGTTTAAGGAAATTGAAAGTGAAATCTGATTAGAAAGTAATTGTATTGAGCCCGTATATTGGTTTCGACGCTCGGTACAGGTCTGATATATGGTTTAAGATATTTCTGTGAAGTTTGGTTGAAATTGGACTTTGTTTGATGTGTTTCGGACTTAACAATGAAAAATTTGATGTCTTATGAAATTTGATAGAATTGACGGATTTTGAGGCCTAATTAAATGTGTATGATGTTGTTTTGGTGATTTGATTGCACAGGCAAGTTCGTAGGATGTTATGTGAGCTAACTGTGAAATTTGGTATCGTTCCGAGATGCATAGGTCAGTTCGGCACGTTATTAGCGAAGTTAGAAAACTTAAAATTCCTAAGTTTGGTTCTTGAGGTTTGGGGGTGTGATTTCGAGTTTTAGCGTTGTTTTGAGAGTTCCGAAGGCTCGAGCGAGTCCGTATTATGATTTGGGACTCATGGATATATTTGGATTAGGGCTCGGGTGGGCCCAGGTGCCTTCCTGGCACCTAACGGGGCTAAAAACCAGCAAAACACAGCTGCTGGTGCACCTACTCTGGTGTGACCGCAGGTGCGGTTGCCCAGCATCGCAGGTGCGAGACCGCAAGTACGGTCCCAGGCATCGCAGGTACGATCACCAGTGGCTTGGCAAGCCATTGCAGGTGCGGAGCATTTTATCGCAGGTGCGAGATCGCAGGTGCGGTCTCCACTTCGCAGGTGCGATCCCAGACCCCCAGCCCAATTTCGCAGGTGCGAGGTTCTCCTCGCAAGTGCGAGACCGCAGGTGCGGTCCCATCTATCGCAGGTGCGATCACTGTTCAGGCAGTGAGTTTAAGTACGGGTTTTAAACCCATTTCTCTCATTTTTCATCTTCCTCCTTAGGCGATTTCCACCATTTTTAAGAGCTTTCGACCAGGTCTTGTGAGGTAAGTAAATTCCACCCATAAATTTGTTTCATGCATGCATCTTAGCCTAATTAACTACACAAACTTGTGCAAAAATTCAAGAAATTGGGTAGTAACCTAGAACTTGTGATCATTGAGAAATTTTCTGTGAATTGGCCATGAAATCAATTAAAAATCGTATATTAATGATCCTTAGGCTTTGGGTGAGTATTCCCTTCGAGAATTTCAAGAATCCGAGCGAGTGGTCTCGGGGTCGAATTTTGATAATTTTGAAAGAATGCTAGGAAATGGATAGTTAGGCCATGTAGTTGAATCATTGAATCCTTATTGATATACTTGAGTTGATTATGTCTAGATAATACCATTCCGGAGTTGAATTCTAAAGGAAAGAAGGTGTTAGAAGGTTGATTGCTATACTTTGGACCCAAGGTAAGTGTTCGGTCTAACCTTAGCTTGAGGGAATAGGAGTTGAGTATAATTTTTTACTTGCTAATTATCAAAAATGATGTATAGGCATAGTGACGAGTATCTATACATTGGTGTCTAGCATGACCGTGAGTCCTTATATTGTGAACATTCTGATTTTGTGGTAACTTCTATGCTTAATTGATGATTTCTATATGTTGTGAAGAATATGTGAAGGAAATTGTAATCTTTAAAATCTTTTGGGAGCATTGGCTCAGATTGTAACACGAACGATGAAGATATATGAGATAATTGTATCCTTTGGAGCATTGGCTCAAGTAATTGAGTGAATTATGTAATGAAGTGAAGGAAAGAGAAAGAGCTACTAAAATATACCATTGCCGGGACATTATTGCTCTTGATATTGTCTCCCTTGATGGGATGTTGACATTACTGTTATTGTTCCCTTGCCGGGATTTAATTGTTGACATTGTTCCCTTGCCGGGATTTACTTGTTTAATTTATGTTCCCTTGCCGGGATCTCTATTCTATTCTGTTTACTCCCTTGCCCCTGTTTGTGATTGTTTTTTGGGTGAGGAAGAGTGTTAAAGCACGAAGGGTGATGTCGTGCACTATGAGAAAGAGTGTTAAAGCACGAAGCGTGATGCCGTGCATTGTTTGATATTGTTCCCTTGCCGGGGTTATTATTTCTATTCTATTTACTCCCTTGCCCTTGTCTGTGATTGTTGTTTGGGTGAGGAAGAGTGCTAAAGCACGAAGGGTGATGTCGTGAATTGTTTGATATTGTGAGAAAAGGTGATTCTATATGTTGTGAAGAATATGTGAAGGAAATTGTAATCTTTAAAATCTTTTGGGAGCATTGGCTCAGATTGTAACACGAACGATGAAGATATATGAGATAATTGTATCCTTTGGAGCATTGGCTCAAGTAATTGAGTGAATTATGTAATGAAGTGAAGGAAAGAGAAAGAGCTACTAAAATATACCATTGCCGGGACATTATTGCTCTTGATATTGTCTCCCTTGATGGGATGTTGACATTACTGTTATTGTTCCCTTGCCGGGATTTAATTGTTGACATTGTTCCCTTGCCGGGATTTACTTGTTTAATTTATGTTCCCTTGCCGGGATCTCTATTCTATTCTGTTTACTCCCTTGCCCCTGTTTGTGATTGTTTTTTGGGTGAGGAAGAGTGTTAAAGCACGAAGGGTGATGTCGTGCACTATGAGAAAGAGTGTTAAAGCACGAAGCGTGATGCCGTGCATTGTTTGATATTGTTCCCTTGCCGGGGTTATTATTTCTATTCTATTTACTCCCTTGCCCTTGTCTGTGATTGTTGTTTGGGTGAGGAAGAGTGCTAAAGCACGAAGGGTGATGTCGTGAATTGTTTGATATTGTGAGAAAAGGTGATTCTATATGTTGTGAAGAATATGTGAAGGAAATTGTAATCTTTAAAATCTTTTGGGAGCATTGGCTCAGATTGTAACACGAACGATGAAGATATATGAGATAATTGTATCCTTTGGAGCATTGGCTCAAGTAATTGAGTGAATTATGTAATGAAGTGAAGGAAAGAGAAAGAGCTACTAAAATATACCATTGCCGGGACATTATTGCTCTTGATATTGTCTCCCTTGATGGGATGTTGACATTACTGTTATTGTTCCCTTGCCGGGATTTAATTGTTGACATTGTTCCCTTGCCGGGATTTACTTGTTTAATTTATGTTCCCTTGCCGGGATCTCTATTCTATTCTGTTTACTCCCTTGCCCCTGTTTGTGATTGTTTTTTGGGTGAGGAAGAGTGTTAAAGCACGAAGGGTGATGTCGTGCACTATGAGAAAGAGTGTTAAAGCACGAAGCGTGATGCCGTGCATTGTTTGATATTGTTCCCTTGCCGGGGTTATTATTTCTATTCTATTTACTCCCTTGCCCTTGTCTGTGATTGTTGTTTGGGTGAGGAAGAGTGCTAAAGCACGAAGGGTGATGTCGTGAATTGTTTGATATTGTGAGAAAAGAGTGTAAAGCACGAAAGGTGATTCCGTGCCGTACGATGTACCATTTCGTACCATATTCATTGATTATACAGCGAGGAAAGAGAGTAAAAGCACGAAGGGTAATGTCGTTCCATGATTTACATTGATTACATTATACATTGCATAGTGAGGAAAGGGAGTAAAAGCACGAAGGGTGATGCCGTGCCATGATTTACATTGATTTCATTATACATTGCATAGNGGACATTATTGCTCTTGATATTGTCTCCCTTGATGGGATGTTGACATTACTGTTATTGTTCCCTTGCCGGGATTTAATTGTTGACATTGTTCCCTTGCCGGGATTTACTTGTTTAATTTATGTTCCCTTGCCGGGATCTCTATTCTATTCTGTTTACTCCCTTGCCCCTGTTTGTGATTGTTTTTTGGGTGAGGAAGAGTGCTAAAGCACGAAGGGTGATGTCGTGAATTGTTTGATATTGTGAGAAAAGGTGATTCTATATGTTGTGAAGAATATGTGAAGGAAATTGTAATCTTTAAAATCTTTTGGGAGCATTGGCTCAGATTGTAACACGAACGATGAAGATATATGAGATAATTGTATCCTTTGGAGCATTGGCTCAAGTAATTGAGTGAATTATGTAATGAAGTGAAGGAAAGAGAAAGAGCTACTAAAATATACCATTGCCGGGACATTATTGCTCTTGATATTGTCTCCCTTGATGGGATGTTGACATTACTGTTATTGTTCCCTTGCCGGGATTTAATTGTTGACATTGTTCCCTTGCCGGGATTTACTTGTTTAATTTATGTTCCCTTGCCGGGATCTCTATTCTATTCTGTTTACTCCCTTGCCCCTGTTTGTGATTGTTTTTTGGGTGAGGAAGAGTGTTAAAGCACGAAGGGTGATGTCGTGCACTATGAGAAAGAGTGTTAAAGCACGAAGCGTGATGCCGTGCATTGTTTGATATTGTTCCCTTGCCGGGGTTATTATTTCTATTCTATTTACTCCCTTGCCCTTGTCTGTGATTGTTGTTTGGGTGAGGAAGAGTGCTAAAGCACGAAGGGTGATGTCGTGAATTGTTTGATATTGTGAGAAAAGAGTGTAAAGCACGAAAGGTGATTCCGTGCCGTACGATGTACCATTTCGTACCATATTCATTGATTATACAGCGAGGAAAGAGAGTAAAAGCACGAAGGGTAATGTCGTTCCATGATTTACATTGATTACATTATACATTGCATAGTGAGGAAAGGGAGTAAAAGCACGAAGGGTGATGCCGTGCCATGATTTACATTGATTTCATTATACATTGCATAGTGAGGAAAGAGAGTAAAAGCACGAAGGGTGATGTCGTGCCATGATTTACATTGATTTGATTATACATTGCATAGTGAGGACGAGAGTAAAAGCACGAAGGGTGATGCCGTGCAAGTTTGTGATTTCTGTCCTTATTGATATGCTGGCTTGTTGTTCTTGTTTTTCCTTATTGAGATTTCCTATATGAAATTGTTGTCTCCCCACAGCATGTCCCCCTTCCTTCATTCTTTGTTTTCTCCCTATATTTCTTATCTGTTGCACATATGTATATTTACTTATTTGAACTGCACAGGTTTATTTGGTAGTCTGGTTCTAGCCTCGTCACTACTTCGCCGAGGTTAGGCTAGGCACTTACTCAGTACATGGGGTCGGTTGTACTGATGCTAAACCTGCACTTCTTTATGTTGTGCAGATTATGCAGCCGGACCCGAAGGACATCATTAGTTGGAGTGTCTTCCAGCTCATCATAGAGGCTTCAAGGTATACCCGCCGTCGTTCGTGGGCCTTGGTGTCTCTTCCATCCCTTTGTCTTCGATTCTGTCTTGTTTTTCCTTTAGTTTCAGAGGCAGACATGTATTTCATTTCAGACTTGTATTTAGCACTCTTAGACAGTTCGTGGGTTTGTGACTCCAGGTTTTGGGAAATTTTGCATCGTTGTATTATGATTGTCCTTACTTAGCTCGAGACCGTATTTATTCCCCTGATTAAATTTCGAATTGTCTTAGATTATTCTGTAAAAATTGAGATTATTATGCTAGTTTAGCTATATATGTTGGCTTGTCTAGCGGGTTCAACGTTAGACGACATCACGGCCCGATGGTGGGATTTCGGGGCGTGACACTTTTCCAATTCACAGCTATTACCAGTTTCATCCCAATTAAGGGGCATAATCACAATTCCACCAATATTTCAATTCCATCCCAAATAAGGGGGAATAATCACAATCCACCCTACACCTGCACTTGTAGTTTCAGGTGTGGGCCTTATGACCCACCCTTCCTCAGTTTTACTAATGGTGCTCCCAAAACAAATATTTATTTTATTTGCACATAAATTAAATAATTACAAATGTGTTCATCTCAACATATATCACATTGTTTATACCTTCACCAGTATTTTCACTCAATCACAACAATAATTTTGTTTTCTCATTTGGCCATTCACAAAATTCTTTATTCATGGAACGATAGCCATACTTTATATCCCACATTTTCACTTCTTTTATTTTCAAGGATCACCATCCAATATTAACATACAGAATACTTCAGAAGTCGTATACCTCAAGTTCATTAGTAATAGAAATTTTAAACACAATAGGTTTCTTCCCAAAGAAGGGGACATACCAACCAGCAATAGAAACACACATCAAAGTTATAAACAAGAAATACATCAATTATTCTTGAAATACTCTTTTATTACCGGAGTATGTAAGAACTTGAATCATATTGGATGTATTTATAAGGGAATGCATTAGTTAAAAACAACCACTTATGGGCATGGATTGAGTACAAAAGCTTTTAGGCAATTCTATTTCGAAATCATTTTAAAATTGTTGAGTCGAGGCTCATTTCATAATCTTTCTCACTACTTCTCATTTTATTGGCGCCACTAGCCACAATTATAACTTAAATTCCTGGCACGCTTGCCACACTTTATTTTCTCAATTAACTTACTTCTTTTTCAAGCATCTTTATAGATTATCAACATTAAGACATTTCAATCAAAGACTTTAGGTATACATACGAGCAATTATGAGTCTTAAGCATATCGAGTTTTTCTCACCCAATTGGTACACTGGTTCTCATCTAAAACAAGACTCAAAGCCACACCATTTTAATAGGAAAACCATACTTTGAACATCTATCTTTAGACATAAGGTTCATTCAGAATAATCAAGTTTATAGGGGTTAACCTGAAATATAAAAATTAGGAATCTTGAGCCAACCATACTTGAACTTACGGGAACATTATGGAATTCGATTCTATGAGAAAAAGTTTAGCCAACATACTTCAAATTTTCCCCTTAATGGTACTACAATGATCCACTATACTAAGAAACATCAATCTACAATAACAACATCCAATGGGAACAACGTTAGTAACAAATTCCATAGTTTAGTCCATTTAGGCACTTTATCAAACACCTAGTAGGCATAAATCTCTACATCTCTTAACCATAGAACTAGTTCATCCCACTACCACCATTACCAACAATTTATCCCACCATCATTCTTACACAATTAATAACTCCCAACATCTCATGCATACCACCCATCCATACCCAACTAACAAAATTCCATCAAATAGTCACCATTCAATCTATACAACGGTTATGTCTTTAGATGGGGAACATATGGCCTCCCATCACTATCCCATGAGTTCCAATACTCAATTCATACTCATATTACCATGATAAATCCATGCATGTAAGTCTAAGGGTGTAGGATTACCTTTTGGAAGATATCTTGCAAGATCCTCCTTTTGAGTTCTTGAAGAAATGTCTTGAAAATCAGAGGATATCATGTGTAGACTGAGTTAGTTCTAGTCTGGAAATGATAGGATTCACACCAAGATAATGGAGATTTCTTACCTTGAATATGGGAGGAGTTGAGGTTCTTGAGAGAGTGGAGGAAGGCTCTAAAATTCGTCCAAGTAAAATGGGGGAAATGAGCCCACGAAATGACTTAAAAGGACCTGACGTTGGGGGGTGCCCAGTCTCGCGAAATGAGCCTCACTTTGCTGCCCACAGCATTCAAGGGAAGACAGGATCCACGCCTGGTCTGGCGCACTGACCCTCACTTCAATGTTGGCCAAAATACTTAGGTGATCTAACTTTGTTAATGTGGTCATAACTTTTAGTAGGAATGTCCAAATGACAAATGGCATGATGCATTAGAAACTAGACTTAAAGGGATACACTCGAGAGGACAAATTCATTGGAAATATATTATATTATGAGATTTATTCCCATTTAAAGTCAAGTGCTATGCAAATTTGGACACCTATTCCACTTAACATTTCCAACTCGTTCGAAACAACTTCTTCCCACTTACAAACCTCCTTAATATGTCCCAAAACACTCTCATATGTATTTTCAAGTCAAAATAATATGGTTCTATCATATAGGTCTCCTTTAATACTCTAATAGGTTATTCCCAAAGACCATTGGCGCACATTAAAAATCTTAAATCAATAGAAAATTGTAACTGGTCCTTACTTTCTCCCCGACTTAGGATCATTCGCCCTCGAATGAGGGTTAGAATCCTCCATAGAAACCCAATGTGACTTAAATCCTCATACACACAACAAAAGTTCCCAATTTTACTAACTCCAAAAATTTTCAAAAATTTCGCTAGAGTCTCCCTTGTAGCTGGGCCTATCCACCTGTCAGAGAATCCCAGAAACAAATCCTAACAACACATCCCCAACTCGAAAAAGCATCACAACATATATATTAATAACACAAATCTCAGCATTACAGGCACTACGTTATCAAAATGATATTTGGACATGAACAGCACTGTCACGCCCCAAAACCGAGGAGCGCGACCGACGCTCAATCGAGTAAACCCGACTGAGCAAGCCTGTTAGATTTCATTCTACCCAAATTCATATTTGAATAAAAAGTATATATACTCCATTAATCATACTCTGAAAATAATTCATTAACAACTTCCATTTCATTTTCATTAGCAGTTTCAACCATAATATCCGAAATATTATAATTTTTATAGATATGATGAAAGAAGAAGAAAACATGTTTTCCAAATACCAATATTTCTAATTCAATTCCCAATATCAAACACCACCCACAACCTATCTAAGGAGCCTCTAAATACAACCGAAGAGTAATATGGAAATGTCGGCAACAAGGCTCCGGCTATACCTCAAAATACAAAGTACATGATAAACAAATGATACAGGACCCCAAAATGAAGTGGCGCTCACAGAGTCAGTTGAAGAGAGGATGTGCCACTAGCTGCAACCAACACTATCGGCTATGGAACCACCTACATTCATTTAAAGATGTAACGCCCCCTGCAAAAGGGACGTTAGTGTCGTCGAATAGCACTAGTATGTATAGCTAAAAGTCTTCTTTCAAAATAGAATGACCATATAAGAAAATGAAAGCCATATAAACAACAAGTCACAATCAATAATATCCAAACGATCAATTGAAACATAATAATTTTCAAAATACGAAAGTAATACATATTTTTAGTTGGGAGATCTTTAGTACCGATAATACCACAGTTCATGATACCACTGTTCACAATGCCACCGTACTCTTGGCATGGAGTCCGATCACGACGTGATAGGATAAGCCACCTTATTTGAAGGCATAAATCACAATAACACTTTATATCACAGATTTAAACCATACTTTCTAGCACAATCACCGCCATGTATGCGGCATTGCATCCGATCACGACCTGATCGGCTAGGCCGTCTCACCATAGTGACGTGTGGTTCGACATATCCTATTTTACCAATAATCTCATCACAATTGAGGGGAATAATTTCATCACATCAATCTCATCCCATATAAAGAGAATATTCACAATTCACTCCTACACCGGCACGTGTGGTTTCGGGGTTAGGTTATTTCAACCTACCCTTCCTCGGTGACTATCGTTTCTGCCAATAATATTTTTTATTGATTTGAACACAAAGGTGACATAAATACAAATGTATTCATCTCATAATCTTTCATATTGTATAGATCTTTATTAGCTATTTCAACCATCCACATTAACAAAAATTTTTGACTCTTTGGGCCTTTCACAGAATTCTTTATTCGTGGAATGATGGCCGCATTTTATACTCCATACTTTCACTTCTTTTTAATTTCAAGGATCACCACCAATTATCAGCATATAGTGTATTTCAGAAATCATATACCTAAAGTTCATTAGTAATGGTACTTTAAACACAAAGGATTCTTCCCAAATGAGGGGACATACCAACCAACAATAGAAACACACATCAAGGTCATAGACAAGCCAATACGCCAATTATTCTTGAAATACTCTTTTCCAATCACGACAATGTACCATTCCAACATCGGAGATGTAATAACTCGGATCACATTGGATATATTTATAAGGTAAAGCATTATTTAAAGCAGCCACTTATGGGCATAAATTGAGTATCAGAGCTTTTAGGAAAATTCTACTTTTAGAAGTCATTTTAAAACAATTGAGTCGAGGCTCATTTCATAATTTGTTTCACATATTTTCTATTTCATAGGCATCACTAGGCACAATTATAACTTATGTTCTTGGCACGTTATCCACGCTCTATTTCCCCAATTCATTTAATTTATTTTCAAACATCTTTATAGCTTATCAAGAACTAGACATACTCAATCAAGATATTTAGTACACATAAGAGCAATTAGGAGTATTAAGCATATCGAGTTTTCCTCACCTAATTGGTGTACCAGTTTTCATTTAAGATATAACTCAAAGCCATATCATTTTAATAAGAAAATCATACTTTAACATCTATCTTTCGATATAAGTCTCATTCGGAATAATCAATTTTTATTAGTTTATAGGGGATAACCCGGAACGTAGAAATTAGGGATTTAGAGCCGGTCATACTTAAACTTACGGAAGCATTATGGAATTCAATTCCGAGAAAGAAAGTTTAGTCGACATACCTTGTTTGAGTTTTCATAAGTTACTACAACGCACCAACACTTCTAGCAATAACAATCTAAAGGAATATAGCGAAAATCGGATAATAATTAGAAGGATTCCATGGTGTAACTCTCCTAGGAATTTTTTCAAACACCTATCATGAAAAATAGACTACAAGGGTCTAAAATTGTAATCCCTCCCTCCTTCAACAAATTTCTACAAGAAACTAGCATAATGTTCATTAACCCCCTCATGCAAAAACTTAGTGTCACATGCATGGCTTATTCCCAACCCCACACCCACAATATGTATTTGAATTGATAATCTCTTATATGAAATCTTAGAAGTATGATTTACCCGGAAAGATAGTGAGCTAGAGATTAGCTTCCTTGATTCTTTAGAATTTGTGCAAGATGGGATGATTTGGATGTTAGCCTCATTCCCTCTATAAAATGCTCTCACCTCTCTCTAGATTCACTAGAAACTAGCCCCAAATAGATCCCCAAAGCCTAATTATGGAAATTGGATCGGATATGAAAATTTTCAAAAATCACCCCCGAAGTCAATTATGCTATAGCATAATCGTTTTGTGGGTAGCAAAATTGCAGCATAATAAATTATGCGACAACATAATCAATCATACGACAGCATAATTAATATGCAACATCATAATAGTTTGTCCGTCTCTGCTCCACTTTCCGATGCTTATGCAGTCCGCGGAATCGTTTTGTGGTTTCAAAATTGATCGCAAATCCAGCATTTAGTAATTTGATCATAACTTTTTGTAGGAATGTCCAAATGACGAACGGTTTGAAGCGTTAGAAACTAGACTCAAAGATATTTCATTTGGTAGGTTTTTCATCACATAACACCATACATATATATGTATATATACTCGTCCAAAGTTTGGACTTGTGCTTACTCATTTGGAATTTTAGCCTATTATGTAATTTTCCTACTTGAATTAGACTTCGGACTCTCCTTAGACCCCACATTACTTATCATATGACATATACACTTATTACCATATCCAATTTATTTCCATCATATCAATAGCACATAAAACATTATAATTAGCCTACCTAGCACCACGAAATCCTAACTTAGCGAAATTTTCTGGAGCCTTACATGCACATTTAAATCATAACACCTAGAAAGTACCTTTCAAATAAAAACCAATTGTTATACAATCAAGTCAAGAAAATACTTTCTTTCCACAACGGTTTCGGCCTTCAAGGTGACTTTCTCGACTACCAAACTTCGCCATAGCACTTTAATGGAGGCAGTCTCAACTCCTGGTTTTATCTAACAAAGATGGAAAATAGATACCCCTCATAATCCAATTATCCATTAACTTCACCTTCACTAGCTTTCACTGGAATAATAGACAAATAATTTCCAACTACCTTCTTAGACATAGACAGATGAAACACCGGGTGCACGGAGGTCAATAATAGGGAAACATTATACTCATAGTTTGGCATATTTCCTTCAAGATTTCATAAGAACTAATGTGACTACACATACTATACCTTCCTTAAAAATTCACCAATATATTCATAAAGAAAATTCTGAGAATAACCCGTTCACTTTCTTCAACTCTAAATCGCTACGTCGAACACCCAAACTAAACCTTTGGCGGCCTCCAACAATTACTCTAAGATATGCTGGCTTGAATAAGACCATAAAACTTCCTATAAAATATATCGGGATGATGCTTCTTCTTTGACATCTTTGAACCTTCAACCCCCAAAGGTTACTATAAATAGGAACAACAAGGTCGAGATTGAGATGGAATTTTTTTTCCTAGAATCCATCAATGCGCTGAGCAGGGCATTTCACAGAGCTTATATAAATAGGCATGAAGGTTAATACCAATAACGCTGACATGGGTAATCATTATGATGACATCATTGATTGGACAAACGAGGCATAGAGTTTCCTTAGGCATAGATAATGTAGGGACCAAGTTCATGATTCTGAGATTTAAAAGAAATGAGTCATTTTAGACATGTGACATATGGGAGGCATGGTCGGGAGGATAAGACATTAGCATCACTTATTCTTGGAAGACTGTGAGTCATGAAAAGGACGGAAACAATTGTTTCATTCCATATGTGCCTTGTTCGGAAATAGTAGGCCTCAAAGAGAGATAGCCAATTGCGTGACACCAGCCACCTCTTGGAATATAGGGAAAATCAGTTTAATTCGAAATGAGAATATTCTAGCACCTTGAATGTGATATGGGTTTCAAAATACATGAAGTTGCATTACACTCTTAACATTAACTAACACAAGGAATAGATATGTCACAAGCCCATGAGGATGAAAAAAAGAAGTTGAACACTTGTGAGATTATTATCATTCTAACACCTTATCCCTTCACAACAGTTGATCCAATATGAGAGGACTAGAGATACAATAAACTTGTCTTTCAAATCAATATGCTCATCATATGTGCCAGAATCTAAAACATCCACCTGAAGTGGGGAGGAAAAGTCATTGTAAGGATGTTAACTTTCAACCACACACGAGCGAAACCATGGAGCTAGGACATCTTAACATTGGGGTGAAATCATGTATTGGTTAGAGAGAATGAACACCTTTCTATGAGCTAGACATATTTCCGCCATAATAACTTTCAAGCTACGATACCAGGCCACTTCATGGGCAACTACAATACTAGGAAAAAAGTGATGTACTTACAAGCGGAATGATCTAAGTGGACATGAAATTCATACTGAGATGGGCAAACAAAAATATCTACCTGTGACGAATGTGTGAAAATCTCAATTTTCCCAAAAACTTTTATGCGGACAAGTGACCCCTTTCAATTGACAAGTACACATATGATAGGTGTTGAGATATGCTCTCATGTTACTAGACTGTGAAAAGGATTCATGATAATATTCACAAAGAAGTAAAGTGACTGTTCCAACCATAGGAGCCACATATAACGGAGAGAGAAAGAGAGGCTCAATAAGGATCCCAACACTAGTCTGCTTTACATTTGATTTGAAACCGCATAGGTTAACTTTATGATGGTGCATGCATAAGCACTAGTGAGCAGATGTTATCCATTCGAATCAAAAAGTTCTATGAGAAATTCATCAGGTATAGTCCCTTGTTGGGAATTTAGGTAAGCAAGTGGGAAGTATTAGCCTAGGGTTATAACCCAATTCAAGGAAATCATTATAGAACTCAATTTCTCAAGAAGTTCTAAATATAAGGAATTGTGATAAAGAGGCTTCACAAATAATAGGTATCATTCAAAGAGTAGGTACATGCAATGTTTTGTGATTCAATGTTTTTTAAGACCATATTTATAAAGGCTCTTCAATATGGATGTTCATACACAACAAAGAAATAATGTGGTGTACATAATGATATACTAAGGAGTGACTTACATGGTGATTTTAGATTGACATGAAAATACCTTAATTTGTGCCCCTCAACTCCACATCCATAACATACATTAGCACCATAGTGACATACCCCCAAACGACATCTCCTACATTTCACACAACTAGTATGAGGTCCGCTAAGATGACTCGCCCTACTAACCTGATTTTTACCCTTTTTTGCATACCTTATAAGCATTCCCCTAATCCTTCCTCTAGGACCCCATGGCAGGATTAATAATCTCTACACCAACTCGTTGTATGGACTTCTGAAATTGCCCAAATCTATACCACCCCTAACACGCTGCTGGGCATACTCACAACACGACGCCAAATGTTCCTTCCCGTATATCGGGCAGACCGGGATGGGTGTACCCAACTTAGGGCATTTGGTCTTCTTATGCCCCCTCTTTCCACAACCATAACGTATTTCAAGAGTCATCCAACATGAACCTGAGTGGTGATTCTTACAAATCAAACATTATGGCTTATTGGTGCCAACAATCCTCGTTCATTTCTTATATGCTCTCACCACATGATTCGGTGGCACGATAAAATTAATAGGGACAAAGACACTTCCCTTAGCAACTGGTTTTTCAATCTCTACACGGCTCAAAACATTCTCCCAACGAAACCTTGCACGATCTCCCCCAAATTTAAAAATTGGGTCATTCCCTCATTAATGCTTCGAACTCGTAGATTACTCATCTAGAAAATGATACATGACGAGGAAATTAGCTCCCTATCTTGAGCTCTATCGCACGATCTGGAGTATCGAAGAAGGGTGACATTCCTAAATGCCCATGTAGCCTCCTACTTATAGATGTGGTTGACAACACACCGATAAGAAGGACTCTACTAGACACGGCTCCGAGACTTCCTAGGAAGCTTTAAAACCTTAGGCTCTGATACCAAGCTTATCACGCCCAAAACTCAGGGAGCGCAACCGGCGCTCAACCGAGTGAACCTGGCCGACCAAGTCTATTAGATTTATTTCTACCCAAACTCATCCATTAATAAAGATGAGATGTAATCCATTAATTAACCACTGAAAATATTTCATCAATAACTCCCATTTCGTTACCATTAGAAACTTCATTATAATTTCCAAACTATTACAATTTTTCAGATATAATGAACGAAAAAGAAACATGTTTGCCAAATACTAGCATTACCAGTTTCACTCACAACATCAGACACCACCCACGACCTTTCTACGGAGCCTCCAAGTGAAACAAAAAAGTAATATGAAAATACCGGCAACAAGGCCCCGGCTATACCTTAAACACAATACATGAGGAACAAAAGATACGTGACCCCGAAATAAAGTGGGGCTCAACAAGTCAGCTGAACAGAGTGTATCGCTATCATGGATCAGTGATTCCCACTATGGAACCACCTGCATCCATTAATGATGCAGCGCCCCTGGCAAAAAGGACGTTAGTACTATTGAATAGCACTAGTATGTATAGCTAAAAGTCCTCTTTCAAAATAGAACGAGAATATAAGAAAAGGAAAGTCGTAGAAACAACAAGTCACCATCAACAATATCCAAATGCCCAAATTGAAACATAAAAATTTTCAAAATACAAAAATATTTTATAGTTTTTGGTTGGGAGATCATTAACATTGACATACCACCGTCTTTGTTAGCACGGAGTCCGATCACACCTGATTGGCTAGGTCATCTCCCCACAAACAATATGGGTTGACATGTGATACGAAAGAAAGTTGTTACCAAGAGTAGTACCACCATGTGTGCAACATGGCGCCTTCCCACATATACCGTGTGGGTTGACTTTTCCAATTCACATCTATAACCAGTTTCATCCCAATTAAGGGTCATAATCACAATTTCACCAATATTTCAATTGCATCCCAAATAAGGGGAATAATCACAATCCAACCCTACACCAGCACGTGTAGTTTCAGGTGTGGGCCTTATGACCCACCCTTCCTCGATTTTACTAATGATACTCCCAAAAATATTTTTTTATTATTTGATTTGCACGTAAAAGTAACATAATTACAAATGTGTTCATCTCAACATATTTCACATTGTATATACCTTCACTAGTATTTTCACCCAATCACAACAACAATATTTCCTAGGCTCTTTTGGCCATTCACAAGATTCTTTATTCATGGCACAATGGTCGTATTTCATATTCTACACTTTCACTTCTTTTATTTTCAATGATCACCATCCAATATTCACATACAGAATATTTCAAAAGTCATATACCTCAAGTTCATTAGTAGTGGAAACTTTAAACACAATAAGTTTCTTCCCAAAGAATGTGATATACCAACAAGCAATAGAAACACAAATCAAACTCATAAACAAGCAATACATCAATTATTCTTGAAATACTCTTTCCCAACAATGAAAATGTACAATTTCAACATCGGAGTATGTAATAACTCGAATCACATTGGATGTATTTATAAGGCAAGGCATTAGTTAAAAACACTCACTTATGGGCATGGATTTAGTACAAAATCTTTTAGGCAATTCTATTTTCGAAATCATTTTAAAACAGTTGAGTTGAGGCTCATTTCATAATCTTTCTCGCATCTTCTCATTTTATTGGCACCACTAGCCACCATTATAACTTAAATTCTTGGCACGCTGGCCACACTTTATTTGCCCAACTCACTTATTTCATTTTCAAGCATCTTTATAGATTATCAACATCAAGAGATTTTCAATCAAGACTTTAGGTATATATGAGAAATTATGAGTCTTAAGCATATCGAGTTTTTCTCACCATATTGGTACACTGTTGTAATTTAAAACATTCTTAAAGACTATCACGACCCTAAATCCTAAGCCAGCCGTGATGGCGCCTATCATGGAACTAGGCTAGCCAATATATCACATGTTCACAATTTCTTTTAAAATCACATTTTCAAAATCTGAGCATTTTATAAATATACAGAAACTACTAAATAAAGTAGGTCATCATAATACAATACTGCCAACTCCATAACCCGGAGCCAACGTGTCATGAGCATCTAGAAGAATAAGTCGTAATATACTGTCATAATACAAAACCTCCGAATGAAATGAAGATACAACAGGGAGGGAAAACAGAGATGTTGCGGACGCTAGACAGCTACCTCTATATCCCGCAAATCTGGCGCCGCTGCAGAATAAAGGCTAATGCTCGATGTTTGTTCCTGAATCTGCACACAGAGGTGCAGGGAGTAATGTAAGTACACCAACTCAGTAGTAATGAAAATAAATCAAGTCTGGGCAGCAAGAACACATAAAATCAATGTCATCAAATCACAAGAGGCACAGCCTTACTTTCAAATAGTATAACATAGATGTATGAAATCGTCATGCCTTAAAAATCAACTTCCGAAAAACCCTTTTAAAATGTATAATTTTCAACAACTTCAACCGAAAGGTCTAGTATAAAAATGAAATGAATCATATTGAGGCCCCTCGGGCAAAACATATTTCATAAGCTCAGAGTGAAAGTAGTAAAATCATCAGTAGCCTCTCGGGAAAAAACATATATCATAATCAGCCCCTCGGGCATGCCTCACAGTCACTCATAATCAGTCACTCAGCACAGTCACTCATACCTCCCAATCACTTCACTCGGCACTCGTCACTCGCACTCAGTAGGTACCAGTGCTCACTAGGAGTGTGTACAGACTCCGACTTTTGAGGGGCTCCTTCAGTCCAAGCGCTAAATAAACAGCCAAATCATGGCATCAATCACTCTCAGGCTCTCGGCCTATCTCATATCATAAATATCCTCACAACATTGGCCCTCAGCCGCACTCAGTCAAAAACTCTCAACATGCCACTCGGGCCATAAATAAAATGGGGTTCTCGACCCAATTAGTATTTCATTTCAAGAAATCGTAATATCATCAAATAGGAGTGTCAACAATTTCACAATAAAGACTGAGTGAAAAATCATAGTTCCAAAGTAGTGAGAATATCAGTAAAATAGCCCCCAAGAGGTTAAAACAAATCGGCACTAGGCCCTAAACATGGCTCACAGCCCAAATATAACACAATTCTTTAGAACATAATTAACATAAGGTTTTGAGTAAATATGCAACTCATTAGTCGCTGCGGTTAGGACCTAGTCCAATCCAAATGTCAGTACGTGCCACATACTCGTCATCCGACATGTGCGCCATTCTAGAAACAGTAAGAAATACGAAGTCCGGGGTTTCATACCATCAGGACAAGATTTATAGCCATTACTTACCTCTGCCGGGCCGCGACACTAGTCCGCAATGCACTTGCCCCTAAAATTGGCTTCCGATTGCACCGAATCTAGCCAAAATCAGTTTAACATCATCAATATATATCGAAGGAACTCAACCCAATCGAAAATCATCAAATTAAACAAGAATCTCGAAATTCGGCCAAATCTGAGCCCCGGACCCACATCTCGAAATCCGATAAAAATTACATCACAAGAACCCTTATCCTCCCGCGAGTCCGTACATACCAAGAACATCAAAATCGGACCACAATTGCCCACTAAAATTACCAAAAGAAATTTTCAAATCTTCCCTCCCATTTTTTCCAAATTCTCTACTTAATTCCTCAAGTTGCATTGTGAAAATCAAGACAAATTCATGAAATTAAACAGAAAATAATTGAAGAACACTTATCACAAGAACCCCACTAAAAATCTCGTCCAAATCCTCCTTATCCCGAGCTCTCTAATGGAATATTGAGTTATGGCCAAAAACCCCCGATTAGAACTTAAAAAGTTTCTGCCCAGCTCATTTTTCTTCATCGCGAACGCGTCACTAGGACCGCGTTCACATAGAACAATCCAACAGGCCCCTAATTAAACTCTACGCGAATGCAGCTTCAAGCCCACGAATGCGAAGCACTGCTACCCCCAGGCCTTCAAGAACACACCCTCTGACCCGCGAACGCATAGGCCTAAGGCCTGGGTCCTTAAAAGGCTCAGAACTCTACGCGAACGCACACACACCCCCCATTCGCGATGACCACCCAGCTCTAACACTCCGTGTTCACACCCCTTCTCCCGCGAACGCATTGGACAACTGGCCCCCCTTCCACAAAACACTCTATGCGAACGCGAGCCCCCTTCCGCGAACGCATGAGTAAAACTCTGCTGCAGAAACACCAGCAAACCAGCCAAGTTCAAAAACTAAAAATCGATTCATTAACCATCCAAAATCAATCCCAAGCCCCTCGGGGCCCCATCCAAACATACCAACACACCCCATAGCATTATTCCAACTTAGTAGAGCCTTCGAAACACCAAAAACAACACGAAAACAACAAATTTACATCAAATTGAAGCCTATGAACTTTGAAACTTCCAAATTTCGCCAACTACGCCGAAACCAACCAAAACACCTCCGATTTACCTGAAATTTTGCAGACATATCCAAAATGAAATTACGAACCTGCTCCAACTTTCGGAATTCCATTCCGACCTTGATAGCATATTTTCCACTGCCGACCGGAAATCGCCAAAAACAAACTTTCTCCAATTCAAGCCTGATTCTTCACCGGACATCATAAAAATATTCTGAACACATTCATAAGTCTCAAATCACCTAACGAAGCTATCTGAGCCATAAAATCTTCATTCCGAGGTCGTTTACTAATAAGTCAACTCTCGGTTGACTTTCTCAACTATTAGGCTACTTTAAAAGGCTAAATGCCTAAACTCTCAATATAACCACTCTGGACCCAAACCAATTGATCCAACACATCAAAAACAGCATAGCAATATATAACAAATGCAGAAATAGGGGAAACGGGGTAAATCTCACGGAACGACCCGCCGGGTCGTTACATCCTCCCCCTCTTAAACAAATGTTCATCCTCGAACGGGTCTAGGAACATACCTGGAGTCTCAAATAAGTGAGGATATCTGTCCCGCATCTCCCGCTCGGTCTCCCAGGTGGCATCCTCCACCGGCTGCCCTCTCCACTGAACCTTCACTGAAACTATATCCTTAGACCTCAGCTTCCTGACATGTCGACCAAAAATAGCCACTGGCTCCACCTCATATGACATATCACCCTCTAGTTGAACCGTGCTGAAGTCCAAAACATTGGATGGGTCATCAACATACTTCCGGAGCATCGAAACATGGAATACTGGATGAATACTCGATAAACTGGGAGGCATAGCAAGCCTATAAGCCACCTCCCCAACCCTCTGAAGTACCTCAAATGGACCAATGAACCTGGGACTCGGCTTCCCTCTCTTCCCGAATCTCATAACACCCTTCATGGGTTACACCTTCAGCAACACCTTATCCCCAACCATGAAAGACACATCTCGGACGCTTCGGTCCGCATAACTCTTCTGCCTAGACTTTGCCGTGCGAAGCCACTCCTGAATCAACTTTGCCTTATTCAAAGCATCCTGAACCAAGTATGTGCCCAATAGCCTGGCCTCGCCCGGCTCAAACCAACCAACCGGAGACCTATACCTCCTACCATACAAAGCCTCATACGGAGCCATCTGAATACTCGACTGATAGCTGTTATTATATGCAAACTCCGCTAGTGGCAGAAACTGATCCCATGAACCACCAAATTCAATCACATAAGCACGCAACATATCCTCCAAAATCTGAATGGTACGCTCTGACTGCCCGTCGGTCTGAGGATGAAACATTGTGCTCAACTCAACCTGAGTACCCAACTCTCTCTGTACGGCTCTCCAAAATTGAGAAGTGAACTGAGTGCCTCTGTCAGAAATGATAGAAATTGGAGCCCCATGCAATCGGAAAATATCCCTGATATAAATCTCAACTAACCTCTCCGATGAATACATAGTACCAATAGGAACGAAGTGCGCAGACTTGGCCAGCCGATCCACAATAAACCATATAGCATCAAACCTCCTCGAAGTCCGTGGGAGTCCAACTACGAAGTCCATGGTGATCCGCTCCCACTTCCACTCCGGAATATCAAACCTCTGAAGCAATCCACCGGGTCTCTGGTGCTCATACTTGACCTGCTGAAAGTTGAGACACCGAGCCACAAACTCTACAATATCCTTCTTCATCCTCCTCCACCAATAATGCTGCCTCAAGTCCTGATACATCTTCGCGGCACCCGGATGGATGGAATACTGTGAACTATGAGCCTCTGCTTGAATCAAATCTCGAAGCCCATCTACATTGGGCACGCAAATCTGGCCCTGCATCCTCATGACCCCATCATCACCAATAACCACATCCCTGGCATCACCGCAACGGACCCTGTCCTGAAGAACAAGCAAATGTGGATCATCATACTGGCGTGCTCTAATCTGATCGTAAAGAGAAGACCTGGAGGCTACACAAGCCAACACCCGCGGGGGTTATGATAAATCCAATCTCACCAAATGACCTGCTAAGGCCTGAACATCAAGAGCTAATGGCCGCTCTGCTACTGGAAGGTAAGCTAAACTCCCCAAACTCTCTGCTCTGCGACTCAAGGCATCGGCCACTACATTGGCCTTCCCCGGATGATATAAGATAGTGAGGTCATAATCCTTGAGGAGCTCTAACCATCTCCTCTGACGCAAATTCAAGTCCTTCTGCCTCAGCAGATACTGCAAACTGCAATGATCAGTGAAAATCTCACACTGCACTCCATACAAATAATGCTGCCAAATCTTCAAGGCATGAACAATGGCAGCTAACTCAAGATCGTGCACTGGATAATTCTTCCCGTGCACCTTCAACTGTCTGGACACGTAGGCAATCACCCTACCGTCCTGCATCAATACCGATCCCAAGCAACCTCTAGAAGTATCACAATAAACTGTATAAGAACCCGAACCAGCAGGCAAAACTAGTACTGGAGCTATAGTCAATGCTGACTTGACCTTCTGAAAGATCTCCTCACACCCATCAGACCATCTGAATAGAGCACCCTTCTGATTCAATCTGGTCAAAGGCGAAGCAATCGAAGAGAATCCCTCCACAAAGCGACGGTAATATCCTGCCAAACCAACAAAATTCCTAATCTCTGTAGCTGAGGATGGTCTGGGCCAACTCTGCACCGCCTCTATCTTCTTTGGATCAACTTGAATCCCCTCACTGGACACCACGTGCCCCAAGAAAGCTACCGAACCCAGCCAAAACTCACACTTGGAGAATTTCGCATAAATCTTCTCCTCCCTCAACCTCTGCAACACAACTCTCAATTGTTGAGCATACTCTTCCTGGATTCGAGAATAAACTAGGATGTCATCAATGAACACAATGACAAAGGAATCAAGATAAGACTGAGACACGTTGTTCATCAATTGCATGAACGCAGCTGGGGCATTGGTCAGCCCAAATGACATAACCAAGAACACATAATGACCATATCTGGTCCTGAAAGCGGTCTTCAGAATATCGGAATCCCGAATCCTCAACTGATGATACCCAGATCTCAAATCAATCTTGGAAAACACTCTGTCTCCCTGAAGCTGGTCAAACAAATCATCAATGTGGGGCAAGGGATACCGGTTCTTCACTATAACCCTATTCAACTACCGATAGTCAATACACATACACATGGACCCGTCCTTCTTCTTTACGAAAAACACCGGTGCACCCCAAGGTGACACACTAGGCCGAATGAACCCCTTATCCAGGAGCTCCTAAAGTTGCTCCTTCAATTCCTTTAGCTCCACTGTTGCCATACGATATGGTGGAATAGAAATAGGCAGAGTACCCGGCACCAAGTCAATACCAAAATTAATATCCCTGTTAGGTGGCATCCCTGGCAGGTATGCAGGAAACACATCCGCAAAAATCACGCACACACAGGAACTGAATCAATAGCGGGAGTCTCACCACCGACATCCCTCACAAAGGCCAAATAAGATAAACACCATTTCTCAACCATGCGATGGGCCTTCAGGTAAGAAATCACCCTGCTAGACATATACTCAGAAGAACCTCTACACTCAACCCTCGGACACCCCGGGATAGATAAGGTCACGGTCTTAGCGTGACAACCAAGAACAGCATGGCACGGAGATAACTAATTCATGCCCAATATCACGTCAAAATCGACCATGCTGAGTAACAGTAGGTCCACTCAGGTCTCCAAACCCCCAATAGATATAATGCACGACAGATACACACGGTCCACAACAACAGTATCGCCCACCAGAGTCGACAAATGAACAGAGGTGACTAGAGACTCACGGGGAATGTCTAGAAAATCGGAAAAATATGAAGAAACATAGGAATATATGGAACCAGGTTCAAATAAAGCCAAGGCATCACGGAAATAGACTGAAACAATACCTACAATCACGGCATCTGAGGATATAGCATCCGGCCTGGCTGGAAATGCATACATGCTAGCCTGACCTCCCCCTGCTCGATCTCCCCCTCTGGGGCGGCCTTTAGCTGACTAACGACCACCCCTGGCTGCCTGGGCGGGTGGTGAAGTGACTGGAGCTGAAGTCGAGGGCTGGCCCTTCTGCTGAGAAGATCCGCCGGAACAGCAAGGACACTACCTCCACACTTTCCCGAACTCTCCACACTCAAAGCAACTCCCTGGAGCTGGAGGCGGGGACTAATAGAAACCCCTAGCACCTGTACGACCACTGGAAGACTCATGCATAGAAGAACCCTGAACTGGAGGTGATCGAGCTGCACTCTGAGCTGGGAGGGCACCAAATAAAGTATGGCCTGACTGAGAACCACGGGGACCCTGCCCCGAGGAGGCACCACTATATGCTGGACGGCCTGACCGAGGAGGACTGAATGAACGACCCCTACCCTACTGAAATTGTCCCTTAAAGGGAGCACCACTAGAACTGCCCGAACCACGAGGCCTCCATCTCCTCCCGCTCCTGGAGGTGAACAGACTCAATATCTCGAGCTATGTCAACAACCTGCTCGAAAGAAGCACCCGATACTCTCTCCCGAGTCATAAGAAACTGAAGATGATAAGAAAGACCATCCACAAACTTCCTCACCCTCTCCCTATCAGTAGGGAAAATCTCAGAAGAATACCTAGCCAAATCGGAGAACCTCATCTCGTACTAAGTAACTGCTAACTCTCCCTGGCGCAGCTGCTCAAACTGCCTGCGCTGCTCCTCTCTGTGGGACAGAGGAACATACTTCTCTAAAAAGATCGTGGAGAACTGCTGCCAGGTAAGAGGTGTGGAATTAACCGGTCTACGCCTCTCAAGTGACTCCCACCATGTAAAGGCAGCACCCGCAAACTGAAATGTAGCAAATGAGACCCTATTGGTCTCTAAAATACCCGCACTATGCAGTATCCTCTAGCACCTATCTAGAAATCCCTGGGAATCCTCTCCCTCTGTGCCGCTGAAAGTCTGAGGCTGAAGTCTGTTGAATCTCTCCAACCTGCGCTGCTCATCCTCAGGAATAGCAGGGACCACATAATCTTGAACCGGAGCAACTGGCTGAGCTGGGGCTGCTCCCTGTGCCTGAATACCCTGTGCAGCCTGCTCAGGTGCCCGGGCAGCTGGAGTCTGATTGCCTCCACTGGCTTGAGCTGTAGTGGCAAAAGAAGACATGGCGACTGCTTGAGCCAAACTGGTGCATACTGTCAATATCTGAGACAGGGCCTCCTGAAGACCCGGAATAACCATAGGCACTGCTGGTGCTTGAGCCTATCCCGCTGGGACACCATTGGCGGGAACATGATCATGATCGATCAGGGGATCCTGAGGTACTGCACCGGCTGCTGTGCGGGCTGGCCCCTACCTCTACCACGGCCTCGACCGCGGCCTCGACCTCTTGCTGGTCTAGCCGGTGACTGGTCACTCTGATCGGTGCAGCGTTTCCTCACCATCTGTGAGAGAATGAAACAACGTAAGTTCATATTCCAAGAATCAATATATCAGCACGAAAGAGTTCAAGAAAGATAGAATTGTTTCCTAAAAGTTCGGCAGCCTCTCGAAGATAAGTACAGACATCTCCGTACCGATCCGCAAGACTCTACTAAACCTGCTCATGACAGTTGAGTCCTATGTAACCTAGGGCTATGATACCAAACTATCACGACCCCAAATCCTAAGTCGGCCGTGATGGCGCCTATCGTGGAACTAGGCTAGCTAATATATCATGTTCACAATTTCTTTTAAAATCTCATTTCCAAAATCTGAGCATTTCATAAATATACAGAAACTACTGAATAAAGTAGGTCATCATAATACAATACTACCAACCCCAAAACCATGAGCCAACGTGTCATGAGAATCTAGAAGACTAAGTCATAATATATTGTCATAATACAAAACCTCCGAATTAAATGAAGATACAACAAGGAGGGAAAACAGAGAAGCTGCGAACGCTGGACAGCTACCTCTATATCCCGCAAATCTGGCTCCGCTGCAGAATAAAGGCTAATGCTCGATGTCTGCTCCTGAATCTGCACACAGAGGTGCAAGGAGTAATGTGAGAACACCAACTCAGTAGTAATAAAAATAAATCAGGTCTAGCAGCAAGAACTCATAAAATCAATGTCATCAAATCACAAGAGGCACAGCCTTACTTTCAAATAGTATAACATAGATGTATGAAATCGTCATGCCTTAAAAATCAACTTCCGAAAAACCCTTTTTAAAATATATATTTTTCAACAACTTCAACAGAAAGGTCAAGTATAAAAATGAAATGAATCATATAGAGGCCCCTCAGGCAAAACATATTTCATAAGCTTAGAGTGAAAGTAGTAAAATAATAAGTAGCCCCTCGGGAAAAAACATGTATCATAATCAGCCCCTCAGGCATGCCTCACAGTCACTCATAATCAGTCACTCAGCACCTCACAGTCACTCATACCTCCCAATCAATCGTCACTCGTCACTTGGCACTCGGCACTCGCACTCAGTAGGTACATGCGCTCAATGGGGGTGTGTAGAGACTTCGACTTGGGAGGGGCTCCTTCAGCCCAAGCACTAAATAAACAGCCAAATCATGGCATCAATCACTCTCAAGCCCTCGGCCGCACTCAGTCAGACACTCTCAACATGCCACTTGGGCCATAAATAAAATGGGGTTCTCGACCCAATTAGTATTTCATTTCAAGAAATCGTAATATCATCAAATAGGAGTGTCAACAATTTCACAAGATAGACTGAGTGAAAAATCATAGTTTCAAAGTAGTGAGAATATCAGTAAAATAACCCCCAAGGGGTTAAAACAGATCGGCACTAGGCCCCAAACATGGCTCACAACCTAAATATTACACAATTCTTTAGAACATAATTAACATAAGGTTTTAAGTAAATATGAAACTCATTAGTCGTCGCGGAGATGACCTAGTCCAATCCAAAAGTTAGTACACGCCACATACTCGTCATCCGACATGTGCGCCATTCTAGAAACAGTAAGAAATATGAATTCCGGGGTTTCATACCCTCAGGACAAGATTTATAGCCATTACTTACCTCTACCGGGCCGCGACACTAGTCCAAAATGCACTTTCCCCTAAAATTGTCTCCCGATTGCACCGAATCTAGCCAAAATTAATTTAACATCATCAATATATATCGAAGGAACTCAACCCAATCGAAAAATCATCAAATTAAACAAGAATCTCGAAATTCGGCCAAACCCGAGCCCCGGCACAACGTCTTGGAATCCGATAAAAATTATATCACAAGAACCCTTATTCTCCCACGAGTTCGTACATACCAAGAACATCAAAATCAGACCACAATTGCCCACTAAAATTACCAAAAGAAATTTCCAAATCTCTCCTCCCATTTTTCCCAAATTCTCTACTTAATTCCTCAAATTGCATGGTGAAAATCAAGACAAATTCATGAAATTAAACCAAAAATGATTGAAGAACTCCACAAGAACCCCACTGAAAATCTCGTCCAAATACTCCTTCTCCCGAGCTCTCTAATGGAATATTGAGTTATGGCCAAAATTCCTTGATTAGAACTTAAAAACTTTCTGCCCAGCTCATTTTTCTTCATCGCGAACGCGTCACTAGGACTGCGTTCTCATAGAACAATCCAACAGGCCCCTAATTTATCTCTACGTGAACACAGCTTCAACCCCGTGAACGTGAAGCACTGCTACCCCCAGGCCTTCGGGAACGCACCCTCTGACCTGCGAACGCATAGGTCAAAGGCCTGGGGTCCTCAAAAGGCTCACTACTCTACGCAAATGCACACACACCCCCGCATTCGCGATGACCACCCAGCTCTAGCACTCCGTGTTCGCACCCTTTTTCCCGTGATCACATTGAACAACTGGCCCCCCTTCCACAAAACACTCTATGCGAACGCGAGCCCCCTTACGCGAACGCATAGAGTAAAACTCTGCTGCAGAAACACCAGCAAACCAGCCAAGTTCCAAAACCAAAAATAGATCCGTTAACCATCCGAAATCAATCCCAAGCCCCTCAGGGCCCCATCCAAACACACCAACACACCCCATAGCATTATTCCAACTTAGTCGAGCCTTCGAAACACCAAAAACAACACGAAAACACCAAACTTACATCAAATTCAAGCCTATGAACTTTGAAACTTCCAAATTTTGCCAACTACGCTGAAACCAACCAAAACACCTCCGATTGACCTGAAATTTTACAAACATATCCAAAATAACATTACGAACCTGCTCCAACTTCCGAAATTCAATTCCGACCTCGATAGTCTATTTTTCACTGCCGACCGAAAATCGCCAAACACTAACTTTCGCCAATTCAAGCCTAATTCTTCCCCGGACATCACAAAAATATTCTGAACATACTCCTAAGTCCCAAATCACCTAACGAAGCTATCCAAGCCATGAAATCCGCATTCCGAGGTCGTTTACCAATAAGTCAACTCTTAGTTGACTTTCTCAACTATTATGCTACTTGTAAAGGCATAACCACTCCGGACCCAAACCAACTGATCCAACACATCAAAAACAGGATAGCGATATATAACAAATGCATAAATAGGGGAAACGGGGTAAATCTCAAGGAACGACCAGCCGGGTCGTTACAAAGACACACCATTTTAATATGAAAACTATACTTTGAACATCTATCTTTCAATATAAGGCTCATGTTGAATAATCAAGTTTACAGGGGATAACCTGAAATATACAAATTAGGAATCTCGAGTCAACCATACTTGAACTTATGAGAACATTATGGAATTCGATTCTAAGAGAGAAAGTTTAGCCAACATACCTCAATTTTGCCCCTTAATGGTACTACACTGCTCCCCTACACTAAGAAACTTCAATCTACAATAACAACATCCAATGGGAACAATATTAGTAATAAATTCAATATTTAAGGCCATTTAGACACTTTATCAAACACCTAGTAGGCATAAATCTCTACATCTCTTAACTATAGAATTAGTTCATCCCACTACAACCATTTACCAACAATTTATCCCACCATCATTCTTAAATAATTATAAATCTCAACATCACATGCATGACCATCCATCCGCACCCAACCAACTAAATCCCATCAAATAATCACCTTTCAATCTCTACAATGGTTATGCCTTTAGATGGGGATCCTATGGCTTCCAATCACCATCCCATGAGTTCCAATACTGAATGAATATTCATATCACCATAATAAATCCATTCATGTAAGTCTAAGGGTGTATTATTACCTTTTGGAAGATATCTTGCTAAGTTCTCCTTTTGAGTTCTTGAAGAGATGTCTTGAAAATCAAAGGATTTCATGTGTAGATTGAGTTTGTTCTAGTGTGGAAATGGTAGGATTCACACCAAAGTAATTTCATGTGTAGATTGAGTTTGTTCTAGTGTGGAAATGATAGGATTCACACCAAAATAATGGGGATTTCTTGCCTTGAAGATGGGAGGAGTTGAGGGTCTTGAGAGAGTGGAGGAAAGCTCTAAATACGAAATGAGTTAAAATGACCTGAAGCTGGGGCGCCCCCAGTCTCGCAAAGTGAGCCTCACTTCGTTGGCCACAGCATACAAGGGAAGACACGATACGTGCCCGGTCTGGCAAAGTGACCCTCACTTCAATGTCGGCCAAAATAGCTGGGTGATCTAACTTTGGTAATTTGATCATAACTTTTAGTAGGAATGTCCAAATGACGAGTGGCGTGATGCGTTAGAAACTAGACTTAAAGATCTACACTCGAGAAGCAAAATTCATTGGAAATATATATATTATGAGATTTATTCCCATTCAAAGTCAAGTTTTGTGTAAATTTGGACACCTATTCCACTTAACATTTCCAACTCGTTCCAAACAACTTCTTCCACTTACAAACCTCCTTAATATGTCCCAAAACACTCTCATATGTATTTTCAAGTTAATATAATATGGTTCTATCCCATAAGTCTCCTTTCATACTCGAATACGTTATTCCCAAATACCATTGGCGCACTTTAAGAATCTTAAATCAATAAAAAAATTTAACGGGTCCTTACAATAATGACCAATTTTTAACGTCGATTGAAACCTAATAAATACTTCGAATTTTTTGATTTCTTGAAACCTTCTTCTTTTTGTATCCATTATTTTAGTCCTTCTTGGTACCTTTTCTCTGTATTTCCTTTGTTAATCATGTCTTCATCAACACCAGAGCCTCGCAAAGTTGTGATCGTTGACGAACTTGCTCCCTCTACTGCCCCTACTAGAAGTAGGAGAGGTGGTAGACTTGTGGATAGACACTTCTAATGGAATACATGTCATATTTGGATGCGACCATGGGAAACGGTCAACATTAGCTTTTAGAAAATCAATAGTTTTTAACCTCAGTTTGGGACTCAACCTCGTTCCTAAGTGAAATTTTCTTTCTATAAACTCTGTGAACAAGGCCACTTGTTTGAGCTCTTCTGCAGTTGATTTGGTCGCATCCATTTTCGCTGGTACCTAAAAAGACCTTTGTATCTGATAAAATTCTTATGACTCATCTTTGTTATTTTCTTCAATTAAGGAGGAAGGCATCGGCTCCTGTAATTGTTATTTGCTCATTTCTTTGCCCTTGCTGCTAGACAAGGTAACTATATTCATCTCCTTGCGGCTGGTTGATCTCCTCTGATCTGCTTGATCCCTTCCAGTATGGTAAATTTCAACAACTGATGATATGTTGACGGCACATCCTTCATTTAATATCTAAGGCCTTCTAAGGATCACGTTGTATCCCATGTCATTGTCTACCACTTCGAACATAGTGGTTTTTGTTACGCCTACGGCATGTGGGCAGCAATATTTCACCGGGGGTCATAACACTTATTAAGTTGAACCCAGCTTAAAGCTTTGTCGCAGCAACTATGTTTCCGGTTAAGTTTGCTTGCTCCAAAAACTCTCCATTGTATGATGTTGGTTGAACTTCCTAGATCAACTAACACATGTTTAATTTTGACAAACAATTTAAGACAAATTATCATAGTGTTCTTGTTCGGTAAGAGAAGTCCGGCAAAATCCTTTTTTGTAAATGTGATGTCATCTTCTGAAACTTCTCGGATCCTTTTGCCATGAGTTATCGATTTTTGTTTTTGTTGTTGCTGAAAATGTCACCCCATTTACTTTGTCTCCACCAAAAATCATGTTTATCGTCATGCAAGGTCAAACTTCAGCTGGTTTTGATGGTTCTGCAACATCTCGATTTTTCCCATAGTTATTCTTGGCCCGACCACTCAAAAACTCTCTGAGGTAAATATTCTTCAACAATGTTGCCACCTCTTCTCAAAGGTGCCGGCACTCCTTTCAAGCTTGATCATTCCCTTATACTCGTTACCTTGTTCGACTGAACTCTTTGGTTCTGCACTCTATTCGATCGATACCCTACTTGTGACCATGCATCCTATGGACCTCACACTATAGATTAGGATCCTTTTAGTTGGGATTCGATCGAATTGGTTGAGGGAACCTAGCCTCCTTTATATTTCTCATAAACAGCACCAGTTCTACCAAGTTGTTGCTAAAGTTGTAGTTTGACAATCGGGGATATATTGAATCTCGGGACCCCGATACTACTTTCTCCCGCAAAGCTCTACTACTTCGACCATAATCTTCCCTTCTATTGGAAGCAAACCTATCTGAAGACTGAAAATTTTTATTTCCTCGCCCATCGGCCATTTCCTAAGGTTGAAATTGACTCCTAAAGGACCTCCGATCTGCATCAAAACACTTTGGAATTTATCTTGATTACGATATCAATTTTATCCTTTGGAAGACACCAAAAATTCTAGTTGAACATCTTCTATTCTAATCATTGACTCGTAGAAATTGTGAACATCTACCCAAGTGGTTGCCTGAAACGCTAGCAAGATTTCCTTCGGTTTCCTGGAGGCATCGGAGATCAATGGGTTGAGTCCCTTTGTAAATGCTTCCGCTGCCCACTCATCCGGTACTGCCCGTAACAACATCCCTTCCTTCTTAAAGTGGATCACGAACTCTCGCAATAGTTTGGATTCTCCTTGGGATATTTTAAATTTGCCCGCCTTCCTTGCTTGAACCTTTCTTGCTCCAGCATGAGATTTAATAAAAGAATCAATGGGATGCTCAGGAAAAAGAGAATACCAAGTTAAAGCACCTTTCACTAGGGTTTAGGAAAATTTCTTTAACAAGACGGATTTGATCTCGTGTTGGGCCAAGTCATTTTCCTTCAGAGTCGTAGTGTAGGTCGTGATATGCTCATGTGGATCCAAAGTCCCACCATACTTCAAATATTCGGCATCTTAAACCATTTCGGAATATATCTTAGACCTTTCCAGAATCAACTATGGGGCCGCACTTGGTTTGAATAGCATTTGTGTATACTTTTTGGAATTTGGTCCCTTTAACACTGGTGGCGCTCCAGGGATATGATCCATTCGAGCGTGGAATTCCTTAGAATTTTGGTCCATTCGTTCATTCATTTCCCTCATGAGTCTCATGAGCTTGGATTCAAAAGGGTCGTCTGTGTTGTTCAAGTTCCTAGATCACTGTCGGTACCTCCTGCCTTGATAAAACTGAACTCCTCCCTTGGCGCGTCGTTACCGTTTCTTTGAATTATTTGACTTGCAGGGACACTGGGAGGAATTCGAGCTCCTCCATTAGAATTATTGGAAGCAACCGATAGCGCCTGCTTCAATTCTCTCATCACCTGGTCTTGTCTCGAGAGGTGATCCAAAATTTTCCTTTGTTACTCTCTCAACATTTTGACCATTTCAACAATGTTTAGCAATAGTTGGAGTCCTCACATGTCGAGGATTTTTCCGTTCACGAACTAGAGTTTTTTCATCTCCTTCATTGTGGGTTTCGCTAGTTGAATCATCACTTTACGTTCATTATATGCTCCAATATTATAGGAATTGTTGACATCGTTACCTGTCATATTTGATTTTTCTTTTGCTAAGAAAGGAATCAAAATATGTTAGTAACAAATGAGTGGATCAAAGCAATTACACAATTGTCTATACCCCATGTTGGGCGCCAAACTGTTTACCCATAAAACGGTACAGTTGAATTTATAAAGTGGTTATAGATATATGCATTAAATTACTCTAAAAATATGAAATAAATAAGAACAAAGTCATGAATATAAAAATAACTTAAAGAAATACAAGCCTATCCGGAAGTAATAATATGAACAATTTTAAGAACAAAAACAAAAGAGAAATTTTATAGCATGAGAGCAAATTATAGCCTCTGAGTAAAGATGATTTTTCGTTTCCTACAATGGATACTAATTCTATTATTTATAACTTTATTGAGGGAGACAAGATCCCAAATCAAGTTCCTCTTGAATGAGAATAAAACCGATATTGATGGTTGCATAACGGTTGGTTATTAATACATAGATTTTTTGTAATGGCTGCTCATTGAATGTTGTCCAATGTCATCCCTTCAAATATTTTCTATACGTTCCTATGCCTCTAGAATTCACACAGCACCAATCACATGTTTGTATCTGGTGCCAACTATTTGATGACTCACATACATGTCTTCAGTTCCACGGGTCATCTTGTCAGTTGTCCAACTGTCACTAACTAATTTTACTCCATACACTGACGACCTTCTCAGAAGATCTTATCACACTCATTATACCCATATGATAACAATTTCTTTGTTTGTACTCAGCCAAGATATTCACAAAACTTACCATATGAAAAGAACTAATAATTTAGACCATTCTCGATAAATGATTTCCTCAGTTGTAAATCATTATATTATTGAATTTAGAGAAGTAATGAGTGAAATTTTATTTTTTTAAATTGAATTTAAGTTATATATACTTGGATATTGTAGAAAATTTTGTTCTATAAATGTCATATTAATGTTTTATATTCAATACTACACAAGAGGATGGGTGATTTATGCGGTGTCCAATTTTTCGTGTGCACGGATTATAGAAGGAACTGGTTATTCTATGTGTTCCCTATACTACTTTTGGGAATAATAAATGTAGAAAGTAAAGAACACAAGTAGTTTTACGTGGAAACACCTGGCTCAACAGGTGAAAAAACCACGACCTACTACCTTGTAGGATTTTTTCCAACACTTCACTAAACAACTGAGCCAAAAGAAGCATTTACAAAACTCTTTGTAAACCTAAGATTACCTATAAATCTTTGTGGCAACCAGCCTCTAGCTATTGCGATAATTTTAAGTTAACTCTAACTTGAATACAACAGTCGGAGTACCTAGTACAATTGCTTCTAAATAAAGCTGAAAGATACAACTTAAAAGCCCTGCTACAATGAAACTATAATAAAAGACAGATACTTGGAACTTGTTCTTTTATCTGTTTCATGTAGCTTCAGGTTCGGACACTTGAATCACAGAAGAATTGCTTGCAAAATGCCTTTCCATTTTGCTATCAACTCACATTTAACTTCAGCATTTGTGCGTACTTGTAAAATGAGAACATCCTGAAATATATAGAGTTAGTAGAATAGGAAATAACTAGAGTTCTAATGATATACTCTTCCTTGGTGAAATAGTTCTAGTTATCTTCAACTTCTAACTCTTCCCTTATTTGTAATAGAGTTCTCTTCGAGTAAGGAGTCCTTTTCTTTAACACTTATGCAAACCTTTTCAGGAGATATCAGATATATCCTCTTAAGCTTATCTCTTTCGCATGCATTCCTTGTTCTCGAATATGCACGTTTATGTATATTGTGTATGGACATGGTTCATGCTTGAGTTCCTTTGTCAATCATCAAAACAAACTTCACTTTGGACAAAAAATTCCCCCTTTTTAATGATGACAACCTCTGTGATTTTCATAAGCATCGGACCTGTTTCAACTCAGCTCAACATCAACTCAATGTTAGAACACTTTCCATTTTAAAGTCACATATCATCCAGGACCAGGTTCATTAGGTTATAAACATCAAATTCCAAAGTAAAAAGCACAGCCTGTTTTCCCCCTATTGGCATCATTGAAAAGTTGCATAATTATGTCAGATAAATAGATTTTAATACATATCACTCATGGCCACTGGGACTACTTCAAATGCGATCATGAAGTCAAGCATCATTTATCAATCTAATGATATTAGTCATCAAATAATCATCAACAAACAATTAGAGCACAAAAACATTTGATTATAATTGATACTAGTCATCCACAAAGCATAAGGCAAAATAAAGATATTGGATCATGGGCAAAAAGAAAAAAAAATCTCATCTGGGTCACTGATTTGTCTAACTAGGCTAGGAAGGTTTCAAGTATGGGAAGGACCGAGTTCTTAGTTTCTAGCCTGAAGTAGCTTCAACATATCATGAAGAAGGCCTTCATTCTTCTCATTCTCCTTTGCCACCTCAGTCCTGAGAGCATCCCTCTCAGTTTCTACTTCTGCCAGCCTCTTCTTCATCTCTCAATCTCATCATCCTTAGCCCCACTCTCTTACACCAAGGCTCGCACTTTGTTGTTCACATGAACCAGGTTCTTTGGGAGCAGTGTGGACTTCATATTCACATGCAATCAAAGTGTTTTCCCCAACATGATCCTTGCTTGTACCAACATCCTATTTCATGGGGGGTACATTTAAGTGAGTAAGTACAGCCGTGAGAATGAAACCATAGGGTATGTCATGAGTTTTGGTGCCAGTTAGAACCCTATCAAGAAGCTGGATGATAAATCCAGGCCAATTGATTTGCCTCCCACTGTCCAGACATTCCATAAGGACCAGGTCCATAATGGTGGCAATGTGCCTTCTCTCGTGCCTGGGCAACATGACCGTGTTAACAAATTCAAACAGCACTATGTTGGGTGGCTTCATCTCACTTTTGTATACAGCCCTAGCCTCTAGCTCTAACTCATTGTCAGTAAACTTTCTTGTAATAGAAAGGGAGGTGGGAAGGTTCTCTAGGCTTGGCCATTTGAGATTTTTGTAATCATTGTACCCTTCAGCAGGTGCATCCAGAATCTCTCCAATTCCTTGTCGTCGAAGCTCACTGTCACCTTTTTCACCATACGGGTAACTCTACCATTTTCAATCTCACAATTTTCCATGAACTCCATAATCTCAGTTTTGGCAAGCTTTCCATCCATCTGAAGGACCATTTCCTTCCAACCTTGCAGTTGTAGTTTTTCCAGTAGCATAACCATGCCTTCCTCCTCCAAGTCCCTGAGGAGTCTAACTTCAAGGTGGTTCTTTTCCCAAATTTAACCATCATGTCCTGTTCTTGATCACTTTCTTCTTCATCTTCACTTTCTTCTTCCTCCACCACATCCACTTCCCTAGATTTCATGGCATACTTGATTCTTTCTGCCAAGGTAGAAGGCTCTACAGACTTTGCCTTTGAATGAGACTTTTTTCTAGAAGTCTTGCTTTTCTTTGTCTTTGGAATCACAACTTCTTCCTCCACTTCCTTGTCTTCATCATTAAGAACCATGTCCATCCCCTCAATTTCAACTGCCTCAACAGGCTCAACCATTTTTTCTTTCCCTTTGCAGCATCTTTTCTTTTACTCTCTTCTAGGTCTTTTTCAAGTTTAGACAAACTCTTCTTCTTTTCACTCTTTGTAAATCTTCCTCTTGTAGGAGGATTCGTTACAGAATAGAAGAGGCAGCCTTTCTCTTCTTGTTTGCCTTAGTAGTTCCAGGAGTTTTGACTCCTGAACTCTTCTTCCTTTTAGTATTGTAACTGTCAGACACTCGTTTCAATAGGTCTTCAAGGGGTTCTTGCACAGATGGAACAGGTTCTTGGAACCTCTTCCTCAACCTTACCAACCACTCTGCAGCACTTGCATCTCCAGACCCACTACCTCTTTTTTCTCTCAAGTTTTCTTCCTCTCCACCAGATTCTTTACTCCACAATACCATAGCTCATGTTTATTCAGTCAAACCAACAGGAGTGGGTGAAGATTCATCCACTCCTTCCTTTCGTATTCCCCTCACTACACAATACCATAGATCCTTGAGCACCCTCACTCTCTTTGTCTTTTTTCTATTTATCTTTACCACCAATTTTCCCAGAGTCAGTGGTTTCAACCCCAGCCATAGTACCCAACAAAACAAACCTATTTTCCAGATTTCCAGCAACCTCAAAAATTATCTCAGATGTAATCTTAGGACCAGATATTACCTGCTCTGTTTCATATGAAATAGTTTCATCCCCCTCAGTAGCAGACTTAAATGATTCTTCATATTTTTAGGGTTCTTGTGTCTGGCTTGCTTTGACTTGTTCATCTAACTTCTTGAATAATTCACTCCCTACCACTGTCTTATGAGCAATAGCCTTTACTTGTCCTTTCCTAGGTGTTAGAGTTGGTTGAAGGTGTGGGTGTGGAATATTTGGATGGAGATAAGGTTTTCCAGAGAGGTTAGTCAATGGTTATGGTATAAGTAATATTTATGTGTCTAGAATAAGAGAGAAGATTGAGAGAAATATTTGGCGGCTAGAAATTTAAAGTAAAGAAATGGCCAAGGCCAAATCCATACAAATAGGGAGAGTTTAATTGTGTAACGGCATCTTTTTAGAAGCTCAGAAGTCTAATAAAACTAGGAGTAATTGTGTAACGGCATCTTTTCAGAAGCTCAGAAGTCTAATCAAACTGGGAGTCAGTTTGAAAAGACGTTATAGACTCTCCCTAGAATCTAGGCACTTATTGTGTTTTGGGACTCTCCATGGGTGAAACTCGTTCATTTTGTAACGGATAAGCTCAAGGAAGGTTAGGATTACATGGGACTCTCCTTTTTATCATAATACAAATACAATTATTTTAAAATATGCATAGTGGAGAGTACGTACGATGTAATCTTGATGAACCAGGTTCTTCACTGAGAAATCTCTTGTGTAAGTCTGAATTTTTCAAGAAAATAAAGATAATATCATTACAAATTAATGAGACATTTTAGCACATGGCATAAGAGTATACTAGTGAAAGTATGAGACGGAGCAAAATCTAATCTAATTATGTACAAAATTCACAAATTATCTACCCAATTTTTGAGTTAGAACTGGTTCCTTTTAGTTGATCTTAACCATCACTAATTCTAACATGTTTTTTACACAGTGATCTCTACTTAAAGCTTTGGTGAAGATGTCAGCTATTTGCTTGCCAGTAGCACAAAATTCTACAGTGATCAAACCCTTTTCAGAGTTGTCCCTCAAAAGTGATGCCTAATATCTATGTGCTTAGTTCTTTTGTGATGAAACGGGTTCGTGGTCATACTATTTGCACTAGTTTTAACACAAAATATGGGGATACAACCTATATCGATTCCCAAGTTCATTAATTATTGTTTGATCCACAACAATTGAGTAGAACATGAGGCGGCAGCAACATACTCAACTTTCTGATAGATCATATTTTCATTTGAATTTTATTTATTTTGTAAGCCTAAAAGAAATTACGCTCACCCGTCATAATTATTTCAAATTCATTCCCCATTAGTTTAGCAAATTCTTTACTTAACTTATCATTAGTTGCTCCAAAGATCATATCATCAACATATATCTGAACTACTAAGAGATCTTTACCTTTTTTCTTTCAAGAACAAAATATTGTCAATTTTACCTCTCTTCAAGCCATGCTTAGGAAATATACCATGCTCGTGGAGCCTACTTTAGCCCATAAAGTACCTTGTCAAGCTTATACACATGATTAGGACATTCCTTTCTTTCAAAGCCTGGAGGTTACTAATTCATGTAAGCATCAAAGGCTATAAGAAGTCTAATTGCTTCCAATCTTGCAACTGGAGCAAAAGCCTTATCATAGTCTATGCCCTCCTCTTTCCCCTTGAACCACCAATATTGCATTGTTCCATGTAACTTTTCCATCTTCATCAAGTTTGTTTCTGAAAATCCATTTTGTGCCAATTACTGATCTGTCATTGGGTCTTGGTACCAAATGCCAAACTTAACTTCTCTCAAATTGTTCGAGTTCATCTTGCATTTCATTTACCCAGTATGCATCCTACAAAGACTCAGCAATATTTTTAGGTTCAATAAGAGATAAGAAAGCATCAAAAGCACAAAGATTCTTCAAAGAAGATCTGGTTTTGATTCCATAGGTTGGATCAGTGATTATGTTCTCAATGGGATAAGAACTTTGATACTTGTAAGGTTTCACAACTAGTTGGATTCCCCTAGATGTTCCTTAAATGTTTTGTTGCTGAGGAACATGTTCATGGATAGGTTCCCTCGAGGTTTGGGGATCAGTTCCTCTTTGTTCAGTTCCCCCTATCAGGTTGCTCTAGGTGGAACAACTAGTTCCATCACCAGTTCCTTCCTATGTTATAGATTCAGTCTTGATTGTGGTTTCATTTGAGTTTATTACCAGCCCAATTGCTTCATCATCGTGTTCCTATCTCTCAAAAGGAATGTTAGTTTCGTCAAAAAGCACATGTACATTTTCTTCTACACACATAGTTCTTTTGTTATAAATCTTATAAGCCTTACTATGTGAATAATATCCTAATAATACTCCCTCATCACTTGTGGAATCGAACTTACCTATGGAGTCTTTACCATTATTGTGCACAAAGAACTTGCATCCAAATGCTCTAATATGGGATATATTTGGCATTCGTCATTTAAGTAACTCTTAAGGAGTCTTCTCAATAAGAGGTCTAGTCATGCACCTATTTATGATGTAGCAAACAGTGTTCACAGCTTCAGCCCAGAAGCTATGGGGTAGTTTACTAGAAAGAAGCATAGCCCTAGCCATTTCTTCCAATGTCCTATTCTTTCTTTCAACTACTCCATTTTATTGTGGAGTCCTAGGAGTAGAAAAATTATGATTTATGCCATGGTCATCATAAAATTCAGCAAATTTAACATTCTCAAATTCAGTACTATGATGAGACCTAATTGATGCAAGTTTATTACCTAGTTATTTCTGAGTTTTTCTAACAAAAGAAGTAAACATGTCAAATGCTTCATTTTTAGATGTTAAAGACAATGTCCACGTAAACCTAGAGTAATCATCAACAAGCACCATAACATATCTTTTACCACCTCTGCTCAGTGTTCTCATTGGTCCACAAAGATCCATATGGATCGGTTTCATCGCCCTGGTAGTGCTTACCGTTTTTTGCTTCTGAAAGAGGATCTTACCTGCCTCCTCGTTGCATAGGCCTCACAAACTTTATCTTCCTTGAACTTAATGTTAGGCCAGGTCCTTGGAGACTAGTTTGTTGAGTTGTCTTAGAATGGAATGTCCAAGTACTTTGTGCCAAAGGAGAGAATCATTATCCAACACACTTAACCAAGTGAGTCCATTATCTGTAAGTATGGATAGATCCTCAATATATATGTTTTTCACAGTTTCTCCCTGCAAAACTATATTATCAGTGGTAAGATTAATCACAAAGCATTTTGTAGAGGTGAATGCTACCATGTTACCTCTATCACACAATTGTGATACACTTATCAAACTGTACTTTAGTCCATCTATCAAGTAGAAATTCTTAATAGAGTGAGAATCGGTCTTATCTACCTTTCCAACCCCAATGATCTCACATTTCTTCTCATTTCCAAAGGAGACATTACCTCCTTTGAGGTCCTCAAGTGAAAAGAATTAATTCTTGCTTGATGTCATATGCTTTGAGCACCCACTATCCATGAACCATATTTGGTTGTTCCCCTTCAGTTGGACCTGCAAAAGGAAATCCAGGTTAGTCTTAGGAACCCAAACGAGTTTGGGTCCCTTCCTATAAGCAAAAGGATGAATCAAATTTTTGTAGCCCAACTTGGAAGCCTATTTTTCCCTTGAACAAAGTCTTTGTTCTTTTGACTTGCCTTTTCTTTTGCAGTGCCTTCACTTTTATAGTAATTGATTTTACCAGTGTGTGAAAATCTTGTTCTCATGAAGTGTGAGGTACTAGATTTTGGGATCCCACTTAGGTGCAGGGTTCCCAAAGCCAAGTCCTCTTCTGTTGCTACTATGGTATTCTTGTAGCCATAAAAGTTCATCAGAGGACCTGTTCCGTTTACAAGTTTTGTCTAATTCATGTTTGATCTTGCTTAAATCCTCCTTTAGGATTCTTACATATTCATCTCTTTTGTACAACTCATCTTTCGTTTTTCCTATATTTTCTTCTAAAGTGAGTTGTGTGTGATCAGCTATCTTTTTTGCATGCTCCTAATTTCAATTTTAGATTTTCAAATCTAAGTTCTAGGACATTTGTGTCAAGTGTATGAAGCTAGTTCTTCAACACAACATTTTCACTTTCAATTTCCCTAGCCCTAAGTTACAAGTTTTTGCACTTAGCATTTAAAATCACACATTCTTTTGACAGATGTTCCTTTTCATTATTTACATGCTCAGATTCATCAATTAGCTCTAGTACCAACTCAGATAACCTTTTTTTAGACAAAAATTTAATCTTGTCTTTTATATGGAAGACACTTACCTTAGTTTCTTCATCAAATTCTCCAATGGCCATAAGTGCTTGTTCATCATCATCATCATCTGAGCTTTCTCCCCAAGCAGCGACCATATCCTTGGTTGATCCTTTGTTTATTTTCATGGTTTGAACATATTCCTTCTTCTTGTTCCTTCGTTAAACTCTTTCTTTATTCTATTCAATTTCCCACAGAGGGCAGTTCTTGATGTGGTGATCAGTCTTTCCACACTTGTAGCAGCCATCATTGGTTTGGTTCTCTAGAGCTTTTGACTTGCTATAGCCTCCACTTCTTGAAGAACCCTTTCCTCTCCTCAAGTACTTCTTGAATTCTTTGGTTATCATAGTCATTTCATCATCTTCCAGATCAAAACCTCCAGTGATTCTGAGTGCCAAGCTCATTTCCTTCTTAGGTACATCTATCTTCATGGTTTGTCTCCTAAGTTCATAGGCAATGAGATTTCCAATCAATTCCTCTGGTGGGAGAGTGGAAATATTCTTTGATTCATGGATAGTAGTGGTCTTGCTCTCCCAAGTGATAAGTAAAACCCTAGTCAATATATTCTCAACTCTCTCTTCTTCAGAAATAATCCTTCCCAGAGATTTTAGCTCATTTATCCGTGTAATGAACCTTGTGTACATCTCTTGAATGGTTTCTCCATCCTTTATAGAAAAGTTCTCATACTGAGAGTACAGTAGAGTTCATCTGGATCTGTTCACTTGAGTAGTTCCTTAATGAGCCACTTGCAGTGTGTCCCAAGTTTACTTAGTAGTGGCACAGCCTTGGATTCTGATGTACTCATCTGGACCAAGTCCACGAACAAGCCATTTCTTGGCTTTAGCATTCTTCTACCGCTTCTTCAAGTCCTTGGTGGTGCAATCAGCTCTTGCATTTGGCACATCTACTCCTTCGGCATTTTTCTTCAATGTAGCCAGTGGACCATCAGTGACAATGTTTCATAGCTCGTAGTCCTCTCCTTGAATGTGATCTCGTATTCTGTTTTTCCACCAAGAGTAGTACTAGCCCTTAAAGAGTAGTGGTCTAGCAGTGGATAGCCCTTCCCAAGTTTTAGGTGGTGCACTCATCTTGATCTTCTCCTAAGGTGTTAGCCTCTTCAAGGATAACCCGCTCTATTACCAATTGATGTTTTATACTTCATTTCCACACAAGAGGGGGTGATTTATGTAGTATCCAATTTTTCGCGTGCATGGATTTATAGAAGGACCTAGTTCTTCTATGTGTTCCCTATACTACTGTTACGGAATAATAAATGCAGAAAGTAAAGAACACAAGTATTTTTATATGGAAAAAACCTTGCTCAAAAGGTGAAAAACCCATGACATACTACCCAGTAGGATTTCCCAACACTTCACTAAATCACTGAGCCAAAAGCAGCATTTACAAAACTCTTTGTAACCCTAAGGATTACCCCTAACCCTTTTGTGGAAACCAGCCTCTAGTTGTTGCGACAACATCAAGTTAACTCTAACTTGAATGCAATACTCGGAGTACCTAGTACAATTGCTTCTATATAAAGCTGAAAGGTACAACTTAAAAGCCCTTCTACAATGAAACTAGAATAAAAGACAGACACTTAGAACTAGTTCTTCTATCTAGTTCATGTAGCTTCAGGTTCACACACTTGAATCACACAGTAATTGCTTGCAAAATGCCTTGCAATTTTGCTCTCAACTCACATTTAACTTCAGCGTTTGTGCGTACATGTAAAATGAAAACATCCTGAAATATATAGAGCTAGTAGAATAGGAAATAACTAGAGTTCTTGTAATGACCAGACCAGCCGTTTTGAGCAATTGCACTTCGCTCGGTAGTTTACGGGCATGAGTAACTCTGTATGATGTATTATGACTTTTTTGAATCACCGATTTTGGTTTTCAGGTAATCGGAATTGATTTGGAAGAATGAATTTCATTATTTAAGCTTTAAGTTAGAAGAGTTGACCAAATTTGACTTTTGGTATTTGACCTCAGATTGAGTTTGATGGTTCTGTTAGCTCCGTTGGGTGATTTTGGATATAGGAGTGTGTGATTTGGAGGTCTGTAGTTGTATTCGACTTGAAAGAAGTTGGATTTTTGGAATGTTTGACCGAAAGTGGACTTTTTGATATCAGATTCGTATTATGGTTTCGGGAATTGGAAACACTTCGTCATTTGGGACTTATGTGAAAAATTTGGGTTCATCCCGGGTTGGCTTGCTATGTTTCAACATGATTTATGGAAGTTGAAAAGTTCAAACTTCATCAAACTTGAATTGAGCTGTGATTCCTTGATTCGATGTTGTTATGTGTGATTTGAGGCCTCGAGCAGGTCAGTGTTGTTTTTCGGGACTTGTTGATATGTTCGGACAGGGTCCCAATTTGCTCAGGCATGTTTCGGATTGATTTCCGACTATTTTTCCTTCATTTTTCATTGCTGGTTCCACAGAACTCTAGGCTTCTTGTTTCCTTAATTGCGATCAAAGAGTAGGGATCGCGATCACAGAGTGTTGGTTTCTGGCTAAGAAGAAATTGTTCTTCGCATTCGCGAGTCCTCAGATGCGTTCGCATAGCTTGCTGTAGATTGTGCATCGCGTTCGCGTAGTGAATGTTGGCTTGAGCTGGGGAGAGGTTATTTCTCTTCGCTTTCACAATGTTTTCCCACGACCCTGTAGCTTTGAGAGCCTTGTGTACCGCATTCGCGAGGCAATTGTTGCGGTCACGTAAGGTATTTTTTTGAGGCTGTTGTGTTTGTTCTTCACATTAGCGGAGATTTTTCCACGTTCGCATAGAGTCCTTTGGTGGCAGTGCATTTTGTTCATCACGAACGCAATGAAATTCCCGCGTTCGCATAAGAGGGGTGCTTGGGTAGATTATAAAGTACTCTATTTCGAGGGTTTCGGCCGATTTTAGGCTTTTGATTTAAGCTTTGACCTTTTTCGATTGGGATTGATTCTTTTATCATTGTTTGATGTATTTAAGTTATTTTTGGTTAATTATGAGCCGTTCGGAGGTCGGTACGTACGGGATTGTATTTTTGGACCATCGCTTGGCTTGCTCGGTGTTGGAATTGGCTCGTTCGAGGTAAGCAACACTTCTAAACTTGGTGTTGAGGGTATGAAACCCCGAATTATGTGTAATGTGATTGGTGTTGACGTGACTCACATACTAGGTGACGGGCGTGTGGGTGTGCACCGTGTAAATTTTAATTTCATTATTTTTGTGGTACCGTGTAGTTACCTAATCTTACCTATAACCATGAAACTTCTATGTTCTTGAGCTATTGAGCTGTGATCCATGTTAGAAACCATGTCTAGCCTACATGCTTATCCTGTTGGGACCCACAGAGGTCATTTGTGGTGTTGAATTATCTACTTTCATAGTATTACATACTCAGTCATACGCATTATTGTGCATATCATATCTCAGTCTCTGTACCATTTATTCACACGTCATATCATTATTTTGGGCTAGTTTTATGGCATTGTGAGCCCGAGAGACTGGAGAGATGGATGAATGAGTGAGGCCGAGGGCCTAAGTGTGAGTTATATTATGGGATCGGGTTGCACGCCATAGCAGGTTATATTAATTTGTGCCATGTTTGGCTTGATATAATGCTTGGGCTAAAGGAGCCCCTCTAGAGTCTGCACACACACCCAGTGAGTGCGGTTGATTATATTGAGGGATGGATCTTCCCTGGACATGTATCTTGTCTGAATCATTTATATACCTGCGGATGGATCTTCCCCATGGGCTGGATTTGGCCCTACTCTGTACTGAGTGATTGATGGTCAGTTAATGTATATATTCCGGGATGGATCTTCCCTAGGCCGAATTGGCCATATACAATACTGAGTGGTTGAGCATGACGAGTGGAAAGTGTGAGATAGTGAGATTGAGTACTCCGAGTGTGTACATGAGTTCATCACTGAGGTACATCACATTGACATGCACATATGACCTACAGGCATAGAGATGTATTTATTCGTAATGGTGTATTGTATCAAGTCATTCATGACTATTTTTTGGGAAACTATGAATAAGTTGAGCATCTCATCTTTGAGTTACTTATTTTATTACTTGCTTTACGTTGTTATGAACTTTTTTTGAATATTGGTGTAGTACCCGACCTTTGTTCTAGCTCGTCATTACTTTCAACCTAAGGTTAGGTTTGTTACTTATTGACTACATGGGGTTGGTTGTACTCATACTACACTTCTGCACCTTGCATGCAGATGTTGGCTGCTGATGTTGCTGAGATCGACGAGAGCTGGATTTGAATGCGTTCCGGTTGTAGCTACCTCTTGTTCATGGTAGCCTTAGAATATATAAATCTGTTTATGTACTTTTCAAACAAGTAATGTATTTATTTCATACCAGCTTTATAAATTCTAATCTTAGAAGCTCATGATTTGTATTACCGGTCATTGGGGGATGTATAAGCTTCAGTTAACTTTTCTATTTAATTTTTTATTAGTTTCACTTGAATAGGATAATTGTTAATTTTCTTACCTAGAGGGTTGGGTTAGGTGCCATTAGGACTAGTTGGACTTTGGGTCATAACAAATTGGTATCAGAGCTCTAGGTTCATAGGTTCTACAAGTCATGAGCAAGTGTCTAGTAGAGTATTGAGGATCGATATGAAGACGTCCATACCTATCTTCGAGAGGCTATAGGGCACTTAGTATGACCTTCCCATCTTTCTTCCCTTATCGTGCGGTACTGATTCAGCTTGAAGAGTAACTCTTGAATTCCTTCCACGCATTCGTATGTGCATCTGAGCACTCTGTATCAGTTGTGTATCGACGGCTTGTGATTTCCATGGATGAGGTGCAAGATTTGATTTTAGTGTGCTGATGTCGGGCCAGTATGGAGGACTTGAGGCCGGGTTTTTACTGTAGCTTGAGCACAAAGATTTTGATTGTGTGAGCACATTCTTTTGGACTTATACGTCTGGTAGTGTTCTTATGAGTCGAACTTGTGGCTCGATGAGTGGTCGGATGGCTATATAAGAGTATGATGTGACGGCAAGAAGTGTTCAGATTGTTCGAATGTGACGAGAAGATTTTGCTTGAGATGAAGAAATGACTATTGGGTGCTTGATTTTTGTCTTTATTTGATGTATTGTCCCGAGTTATGGGTGTTGAAGGATCTTTCCTGTTGTTTAGTTGTGGAGTGAAGTAGATTCTCATGTCGTTTTATGAGTTCAGACTCAGGAATATTAAGTGATTGTATAATATATGATTGTGGAAGGGTATAGAGAGATGTCAGTTTGAGGCAAAGCAGGTAGGTTATCTCATGCGGGGGTGTCCTGAGGTTGCGTGATCCCTATATTGTTTTTGTAGAGATTTCTCCTTTACCAGCGTATTATATGTGTTGCAATTTGAGTTTGGACCGCTTGTGGGAGTTGGTTTGACTGTTACAAGGGTGAATGCGAGATTTGCAGATAATTTGAAGAATTAGATGGTTTATGTTACAGGTTCTCATGAAGAATTTAGTTGAACCTCATTGTGGTATTATGGCAATAATAGAGTACGGGCATTGTGAGTTATGGTGTGTTTTGATCTATGTCTTTGGTCCAAGTGGGAGAGTCTGGTAGACGAGTGGATTGCACAACTATGTATTGTATTGGTTTCGCTTTGAGGTATAATTATGAATCAGTTATGACTTGCAGAGGTTGAGATCGAGGATGACTCGGGTAAGGGAATTTCTGGATACGGGTCGTATTACACTCTATGGGTATATAGAAAGCATGGAATGATTGAGTGGTTATTTGTGAAGGATGTGGTGTGCATGGAGTAGGAATTTTCTTAGTCGCGTTAAGGTGGGATTACTTCTTAGGGTGTTAGTGTGCTAATGGGGCACAGGTTGTTCGGTCCGTTTAGTCGGTTTAATTAAGATTGGAGTAGAGTGGATGACTCTCGAGAATGGTTCTAATGGATTGAAGATTTATATGTAGCAATTGGGAATTTTCAGGATTTGTATATGGCTAGATACTGAGATTTACCATGGATGGTGTCGATACTTGTGACATTTCTATATCATTATGGATTTTACATCTCAACATTCATGAAGGTGAATGAAACGGCTTTACATTCGCAGAAGGTCTCTTCAGAGTGGGTAACTTGGTTGTTGTACTTTTTGGGTGCTTAAGAGAGAATTCAGTGGCTTACGGGCCTTGGGGAAGTGTGATTTTATTCTAGGATCCCGTGGGGTGAGTTTTGGATAAGGATCATGGTGTTCTGACAAGGAGAAGTAACACTTAAGGGTAATTTGGAAGGAACTAGGAGAAATAGGGTAGCTTGGTAATAGGTTGTATCAACATGGCAATGGACATGTTTGGCTCTCTTGGTTCTTACGACGTGGTGAGTCTCTACAGGTGCTTTGTGGCAATGCTCTTGGGTTTTGGCGACCTGCGTGGCTTGGTTGAGTTAGAGGGATTCAGTTCCGATGACTTGGTTATGTGCAAAGGGGTTTCAAGATGTCCTCAATAGTTTCTACCATGGTTCGAGGTGTATATTTCCTACTGGTGTGTGGAACATGTCGTGTATTGTGACTCTCTCCTGGATGAGATTAAATGAAGGTTTCTGACCGATCGGGTATGTATTCTGCTTGGGACTCAAAGTTCATTATTTGGTTCTTATACTCTTCACATGATGGCATAATAGGTGTGGTGTGGTGTATAGGATTGAGATTTGCATGTGTAAGGTCACGATTCGATTTTGAAAGGAAGATCCTTAATTCTTAGGCATCATAGATGGTTTCAGATGACTAGGTGAATGATATTACTATTTGGTATTGCTTGAGGATAGTGTACATTTCAGAAGGCGCACTGTGTTTTGGTTTATGGATACTTCTTTTGTATTATGGCACTCTCCTAGTTGATCGACTGTTGATGTTCAAATTTTGCTATGTGGAACGGAAGAATTATAGAAGTATTCCTTGTAGGATGATCGTGTATGAGAGATGCCTTAGACATTTGGGCGGTGGAGTTGAGATCAGATATGGTGATTTGTGTGTCCTATGGGTTGGGATACTGGGAGTGCTCAAGAGCAGATTGTTTCATGGTTGTGGACTGTGAAGTTGTGGCCGAGGCTACCTAGATGATAGCATATGTTGTGATTCAGTCATTGTGGACTTTCAGAGGGTTATTTATCTAATTGTGGGTGACCAGGGTTAACTTGGGGGTCCATTGGTAGGCCCAATTAGGATGTGTATTTACACCGAGTCAGATTGGTTGGCTCCATACTTTTATGGTTGAGGGATGTGCCATTCAGTTGTTGTTGAGCTTATTCGTGTTCTAAATTGATCTGTGAGTTACTCTTCTATGCTACGAGGAGTTGTGATTTTTTGGTTATATGCACACATGGTGCGACTCTATTTGGGCATTATAGCGGAATTTGAGCGAGATGGGTATTTGAGGGACGCATAATTGATCGCGCATTGGTTATGTTCTTTCCGATTTTGTGTGGCATTGTGTCATTTGCTCCTCCGTGGTTAAGGTAATGCACTTTGGGTACTTTATATCGAATTGCGAGTCGTTATTGATTTTGAGCAGGGTGGCTTGAGGTATATAATATGGACCAGTGTTGGGATGGGATCACGCAATATAATGGAGTTTTGTTGAGGTATGAGCCTTTGTGCTAGATTCGTGTGATAGTTCTATGGTGTGTGATGGATTTTCAGCATTTTGTTGTGGCGGTACTTGTCAAGCTTGTGGGACAGTTCTCTCGGTTGAGTCATTCTTTACATCATTGAGTACATTTGGAATGTTGCTTATTGGTGCACGAATTGCACGGGTTGTGGCTTTAGATTGTATTGATGCGGCATGTCACTAGAGTGGTCGTGTTGGTTGAGATGAGGTCATTGGACCTATAATGGCTACTATCAGATTTGATTACAGCATGTTTGGAAGGATAATATCGGAAGTCGGCTTAGAAATTTGCTATTGTTCTTGTTGAAGGAAAGGGAGCTCCATGACTTGTTGATCTGATGAAGGGTTAGGAGTTCTGCATGTTTCTTCCATCATCAGCAGTGTACGAAGGTTTTAGAACGAGGCTTTGTTTGATATGAGGTTTATTACCGGAATTGGGTTGTCTGGAGAAACTATTATGATTGAAAATTTTGCTATGGGTAATTGAGTTGTGTGGTATATCCTGTGATTTTGTCTTGGGTTATGGTTATGGCTTGATACATCTTGTTCAGACTTATATAGTGTGTAGATGCGAGATTCAGATCTTAAAAGAAATTTTGGATGTTAGAGATTGGATTTTGTGGTTACGGGCTAAGGTTGAAGTAATGATCTTCAGTTATACTATGTTGTCGGGCCTATATGGGATAGGGTGCCGTGGAATCACCCCCCCCCCCAAGTATATGCATGGTAAGGTTAGACGGAGGTTTGGTGGCTTTGGGAACAACTCTTGGCACGTTCGAGGACGAACGTATGTTTAAGTGAGGGAGGATGTAACGACCCGACCGGCCATTTTGAGCAATTGCACATCTCGCAGCAGTTTACGGACATGAGTAGCTCCGTATGATCTATTATGAGTTATGTGAATCATCGGTTTTGGTTTTCAGGTTATTCAGAATTGATTTGGAATAATGAATTCCATGGTTTAAGCTTTAAGTTGGAAGAGTTGACCAAATTTGACTTTTTGGTATTTGACCTCGAATTGGAGTTTTGATGGTTGCGTTAGTTCCATTGGATGATTTTGGAATTAGGAGCGTGTTCGGATTGTGATTTGGAGGTTCGTAGTTGTATTCGGCTTGAAATGGCGAAAGTTGGATTTTGAAAAGTTTGACGGGGATTGGACTTTTCCATATCGGATTTGGATTGTGGTTCCGAAAATTGAAATAGCTTCGCTATGTCATTTAGGACTTGTGTGCTAATTTTGGGTTCATTCTGGGTTGGTTTGCTATGTTTCTACAGGAGTTATAGAGGTTGAAAAGTTCAAAGTTCATCAACCTTGAATTGAGGTGAGATTCGTCGATTAGATGTTGCTATGTGTGATTGGAGGCCTCGAGTAGGTCCGTGTTGTGTTTCGGGACTTGTTGGTATGTTCGAAAGGAGTCCCTAGGGGCTCAGCTGTATTTCGAATTGATTTCAGACTATTTTTCCTTCATTTTACATTGATGGTTCTGCAGAATTCTAGGCTTCTGGTTTCCTTAATTGCGATCGCAGAGCAGTGATTGCGATCGAGTAATGTTGGTTTCTGGCTAGGAAGAAGTTGTTCTTCGCATTCACGAGCCCTCAGACGTGTTCGCATAGCTTGCTGCAGATTGTCCATCGCGTTCGCGCTAGTATCCACATATTCGCGTAGTGAATTTTGGGCTGAGCTGGGCAGAGGTTATTTCTCTTTACGTTCATGATGTTGTCCCGCGATCGCGTAGCTTTGAGAGCCTTGTGTTCCGTATTCGCGAGGCAATTTTTTCGGTCGTGTATGGTATTTTGGTGAGACTGTTGTGTTTGTTCTTCGCGTTAGCGGAGACTTGTCTGTATTCGCATAGAGTCTTTTGGTGGTAGTGCATTTTGTTCATTGCGAACGCGATGGACTTCCCGCGTTCGCATAAGAGAAGTGCCTGGGCAGATTATAAAGTACTCTATATTTCGTGAATCTATCTTCTCGGTTTTGGTTATATTTCGTGAATCTATCTTCGTTTTTGGTAATTGGATTTTGTATTTTAAAGAGGAAATTGGGGGTTTTAGCCTAAAGTTTCATAAAGCGAATTATCAAGTTTTGAAGACTGATTTGGAGTCGGATTTGAGTAAATCTAGTATGGTTGGACTCATAATTGAGTGGGTTGTCGGATTTTGGGGAGTTTTGTCCGGTTCCAAGGTGCGGGCCCGGGTTGAACTTTTTGGCCTATTTTGGGCTTTTGATTCAAGATTTGACCTTTTCTGATTGGGATTGGTTCCTTATTATTTGATGTATTTTAGTTGTTTTTGGTTAGTTTCGAGTTGTTCAGAGGTCGGAACGTCCGAATGGCATTTTTGGAGCATCGCTTGGCTTGCTCGGCATTGGAATTGGCTCGTTCGAGGTAAGTAACACTTCTAAACTTGGTGCTGACAGTATGAATCCCCAAATTACATGTTATGTGATTGGTGAGGTGACGCACATACTAGGTGACGGGCGTATGGACGTGCACCGTGTAAATTGTAATTTCGTTATTTTTATGGTACTGTGTAGTTACCTAATCTTACCTGTAACCATGAAACTTCTACGTTCTTGAGTTATTGAGTTGTGATCCATGTTAAAAGCCATGTCTAGACTACATGCTTATCATGTTGGGACCCACAGAGGGCATTTGTGTTGTTGAATATCTTCTTTTATTGTATTACATACTCAGTCATACGCATTCATATGCATATCATATCTCAGCCTCTGTACCATTTATTGACACATCATATCATCATTTTTGGGCTAGTTTTATGGCATTGTGAGCCCGAGAGACTGGAGAGATTGATGAATGAGTGAGGCCGAGGGCCTGAGTGTGAGTTATATTATGGGATCGGGTTGCACGCCATAGCAGGTTATATTAATTTGTACCATGTTTGGTTTGATATAGCGCTTGGGCTGAAAGAGACCCTCTGGAGTCTGTACATTCCCCCAATGTGCGTGGTTGATTATATTGAGGGATGGATCTTCTCTGGACATGGATCTTGTCCGAAGCATCTATATACCTGGGGATGGATCTTCCCCACAGGCTGTATTTGGCCCTACTCACTACTGAGTGATTGATGGTCAGTTGATGTATATATTTCGGGATGGATCTTCCCTAGGCTGGATTAGCCATATACAGTACTGACTGGTTGAGCATGATGAGTTGGAAGTGTGAGAAAATGAGATTGACTACTTTGAGAGTGTGAGTACATGAGTTCATCACTGAGGTACATGGCATAGACATGCACATATGATCTACAGGCATAGAGATGCATTTATTCCTTATGTTGTACGGTATCACTTCATTCATGATTTCTCACACATATTGACATATGGGCATAGTGATATATGTTACACTGGCTACCTCGAAAGAAAAATGGAACATCAATTTATTGTGGAAAGGATTTTTAGAAAGAAAATACTGTTTTCAAATTTACTCATATTTTCGACGATTTCAGTAAGGGATTTGGGCTTTTTTTGATATGCTTGAAAAGCGGAACTATTTTTCGGAAAACTATGAATAAGCTAAGCATTTCATCTCTGAATTACTTCTTTTCTTACTTGTTTTACGTTGTTATGAACTGTTGTTGGATATTGGTGTTGCGCCCGACCTTTATTCTAGCTCGTCACTACTTTCAACCTAAGGTTAGGTTTGTTACTTATTGACTACATGGGGTCGGTTGTACTCATACTACACTTCTGCACCTTGCGTGCAGATGTTGGCTGCTGACGTTGCTGAGATCGATGAGAGCTGGATTTGATGATGTACCTGCATTCCGGTTGTAGTTGTCTCTTGTTCATGGTAGTCTTAGAATATATAAATCTGTTTATGTACTTTTCGAACAGATAATGTATTTATTTCATACCAGCTTTGTAAATTCTAATCTTAGAAGCTCATGATTTGTACTACCAGTCCTTTGGGGATGTATAAGATTTGGTGTACTTTTCTGTTTAGTTGTTTTATTAATTCACTGGAATAGGATAATTGTTAATTGGCTTACCTAGCGGGTTGGGTTAGGTGCCATCACGACTAGTTGGACTTTGGGTCGTGACAGTTCTAATAATACTCTTCCTTGGTGGAAGAGTTCTAGTTATCTTCAACTTCTAACTCTTCCCTTATCTAGGATAGAGTTCTCTTCGAGTAGGGAGTCTTTCTCCTTATCACTTATGTAACCTTTTCAGGAGATATCAGATATATCCACTTAAGCTTATCTCTTTCACGTGCATGCTTTGTGCTCGAACCTGTCCGTGTCTATGTACGCTGTATATGGACTTGGTTCATACTTGATTTCCATTGTCAATCATTAAAACAAATTTTACTTAGGCCAACAAATTCCCCCTTCTTCTTTCTCCTCCTTATTTGTTTTTGCTTCTTTTGTCTGTTTTTCTAAAACCAAACAAACTAAAATTTTGAGAAAGAGTTCAGAAAATGTTGGAGATAAATATGTTATACAGTCAAACCTCTCTATAACAGCCTCGTTTGTTCCGATATTTGTTGGATTTTATAGCAAATGGTTGTTATAAATATATAACGTCACATATGTTTTGACTGTTATAGATAAAACTTATCCAGAAAATCGATTATTATTTTTTTAATATTACATATAAAAGATAAGAAAATTCTTCTCAGAAGATATGCATATTTTTCTTGGGTAGCTAAAATATGCATATTTCACTAAATATATCGAAGAAAGCTAATATATTATTAATAAATTCATAACTAAGCATACAAAGATTTAAACTCTAATACACACATTTTAAAGCTACTAGAAAAATAAATTCTTTCAAGATTGATGGAAGAACTTTGTACTTGTAGTTGTTTCGTAGATTTCATTCTCTTACTACCGATATAATACTTGAATTGTTGAAGATTCTGTCTAAATTTTCAGCAAAAAAGTATCTAATGAAAAATATATCATGTGCATATCTTCAAATCTTATGTCTTGTGCGAGATAGAAATTTTGTTCAATTGAAAAGTATGTGTACACATTCTTAGAATTAGTATTAGTAATCTTAAAGTAACTATATCTGTTACAGAGGGATAACTTTTACAAAAAGCACGCTACTATAAATACGGTTGTTGCTGTTATAGATAAAAACCGTTGTATAGAGGTAAAATATAACTATAAAAATCGGTTCTAAGGAAAACTTGGCGTTTATAGTGAATGATTGTTATATAGGAATGCTGCTATAGAGAGGTCTTATTGTAAATATATTTAAAGAGTTATGAGTATTAGAAGAGATGCACATTGCTACAAAGAAAATAAAATCTAAATTAAATTGAAGAAAAGATATAGTCGTGAAGAGTAAAAGTAGAAAAGATTTTTTTTGCATTTACCTTAGCTTGTTCAGAAAAAGAAGAATAAAATTTTATCCATTTTTTGGTTTTGTTCTTCTTCTGCACTCTATAGCCCGTGAACTGAAAAGCTTTGCAATTTCGCACATAGGGATTTTTTCATTTTTATACGCTATTTGAAACTTTATTACTTTTAATGTTCATGTTTAGTTAATTACCCGGTATATATAATTCACCTTAAAAGGCTCTCAATTTATTATTTGTACTTTTAATCAAGGGATGTAGTTACATTTTTTTTCTTTTTTCTCTTCTCTTCCATTTCCTTCTTTTTCTTCCGCCTTAAAATACACTAATCAATTAAAGTTGGAGGAGTACGATTACTTGCTGTTCTTGCAACTGAAACTTCCTTGGAAATTGGAATTGGCACCTTTGTTCTGTATGATCAATGTTAGTTTGGCAGATTACCAACATGATTTTCATGTTAAACTGTCTTATTGTTTTCTTATTGCTCTGGAGTTTAATGTGCTTCGCTTAAGATGCATCATTTATTGATACAGAGACTACAACGATGAACTGCTCCTTACTTATCAAAAAAGAAAAAGCAAATAGAGGACTACATGATGGACTTTCCTCAACTTTCATCCTCAGATATAGTATAATTAGCATGAAATCCTTTTTCTGAACAATTTTGTATGGTCAACATGATTTTCATCTCCTAGCATAGGCTGGTCCGACGAATTAACAACAATATTATATATTGTTGTTTTGTGTCACATTAAGAGAACTTTGTTTTGGCTATTTTATCTGTCTCTAACTCTCAATTTGTATAATTTATTCAGTTGTCAGTTTGTTAACATATGATGAATTCGTTTATGTGCATACAATTTCTTCATCGAAATTTTTTCTTACAATATTTAGTTAAATACAACTACAATAACATACAACTTAAATACAAATTTTATACAAAATTTATACAATATGTCTTTTGTGTATTTTGTATCTGATTTATACATAGTAAAAATAAATTTCATACAACTATTTATATATTATACAATTAATCTACAACTTTCACACATTATTTCTACCCAGTTAAATGCAACTACAATAACATACTACTTAAATACAAATTCTATACAAAATTTATACAATATGTCTTTTGTATATTTTGTATCTGATTTATACATAGTAAAAATAAATTCCATACAACTAATTATATATTATACAACTTATTTACAATTTTCATACATTAATTCTACTCAGTTATATACAACTACAATATCATACAACTTAAATATAGTTTTTATACAATATTGTTCAGCTTTCATACAATAGTTAAATAAAAAATATATATAAACAACAAAATATAATTTTTCTACAATTTTACTACAATTTCGTAAATATAATGTATATCATGTCTTCTTCTTTTTCTTCTTCTTCGAGTTTCAATCTGAAATTCAGCCAAAATCAAGTCTAATCTTCACCAAAACACCCTCAAAATTGAGATATAAACTCCAAACCATATTCTCAATTGTTTGCAACAACATCCAATCCAAACAAATAATGATTTTTGAAAACCCAAATTTGAATTCAAAGCTTTAAAGCTTTTTAATGGTTGTCAATGGTGGAATTGCTGCTCTCTTTTCCTTTGCTTTACATTACTGAAATTAGGGATTGAGAGATAAAGAGAGACGTAGAGAGAATTCTCAATTCTTTGTAACAACACCCAATTCAAACAAATAATATTTCTTAAAAACCCAAATTCTAATTCAAAACTTCAAAGCTTTTTAAAGATTGTCAATGGTGGAATCGTGGGTGAGTGCAAGATATGTGGGAGAGGGGTGTGAGATGTGGAGAGAGAAACGTAAGGGGAGTGGAAGATACATTAAAGTTATTTTAGGACACTAACTATTATTATTAATTCGCTTAAAGTGTACAAAAATGGTAATTGGGTGTATAAAGTGTAATTATAGTAAAACTTGAGTAGGGAGAGTAATATAGTTCCATATAGTGTATAGAAATGTAAAAATCTCTTTCGCAAATTGGGATGGGTTTCAAATTCAGGGGCGGCCCTTCCCTAAATCAGGTAAAGCAAATGTTTTAGGCCCCATATTTGTTTGGTCCATTTTTTATTACACCTAATAGGCTAAATATAAGTTTTAAAAAAAAGTTTTGTGTATGAAAAAGTTTGATTTCTTTATTTAAGAAATATAGAGAAGAAAGATTTGCAACAACAATGATTTCTCCTAAGAAAATTTCATTTAAAATGAATATCGAATCCAAATTTCGCAAGAAACGTGTGATAAATAGGAAGAAACACTTTGATGAGAATGTTGATAATGAAATCTCAAAATCTCTCGAAGTGTTCTTTAGAGTTGATTACTTTTATACATATTAGACAAGACTATTTTTCACTTCAAAATAGATTTGAACAATTTGAAGTAGATACAAATAATTTTGGTTTTCTCTTAGCGTAAAATACTGAGATCACTAGATGATGAAAATTCGAGAAAACATTCCCTTAATCTTGAATGTTCCTTAAAGTATAATACTAAATCTGATATTTGTGAGCATGTGATTTTTACTCGCCATATCGTCCTATAAAAATCCCAATAAATCAATTGATTTTATGAATATTGATTGATGCTTCAGTAATTAATTGTGAATTATCCGTATTGCTTGCATATCCATAATTCATCTTTCAAAAATCATTGAAATTCTGCATTATGAAATTATTGGTTATAATTATTTAAATGATAGACAAATGAAGAATATCTGACGTAATGTAGTTTTTAATAGTTAATTACTACAGAAATTAATCATCATTTATTCGATAAAACACGGGTTGAATTAGGAATATAGAATCCGTCGTGTCATTCTTGATTAATCCGTAAATAAATAAGGATTAAGTTAATTACTACATTCCTTAGTTTAAATTAGAATTGAATTTAACTAATTGATTTTAGATAAATAAGAAAGGAATTAAAATCAGACCTGGGCCAGAGCTGCCCAGGCCCAAACCTTTTTTTTTCTCCTAACACCCAAACAACCCAGCCCAAACCTTTAACCCGGCCTGCCCCCCC